>BQNB010033475.1:0-52291 GCA_026074375.1 Tanacetum coccineum
GCTGCCTGTTCTCTTCGTTCCTCCAGTAGGTCATGGTTGATTTCCAGAGCTTTCTTATTTTCTTCTAAGTTTACTTTCGCTGTCCTTAGTATAGGCATGCCGACCTCCGTCGGGATGACAGCTTATGTTCCGTATGTTAACGAGAACGGGGTGTCTCCGTTGCTGGATTTTATCATTGTGCGGTGTACCCATAGGACATGAGGAAGTTCTTCCATCCAGTTTTTGCTCCTTTCATCCAATCTAGCCTTTATTCCTTCCCCAAGACTACGGTTTGCCCTTTTTACTAGGCCATTAGTCTGTGGGTGCTTAACAAAAGCAAAATGTTGGCGGATGCATAGTTTCTCGCACCAATCCTTGAATGGATTATCTTTGAACTACTTTCTGTTATCTGAGATAATTTCCCCTGGGAGTCCAAATCTACAAACAATGTTATCCCACACGAATTTTTTTATCTGGCTTCCAGTAATGGTTGCAACCGGCTTGGCTTCTATCCACTTTATGAAGTAGTCGATAGCTACTATCAAGAATTTGACCTTTCCGGGTCCTTCCAGAAAAGGTCCGGCGATGTCAATACCCCACTTGGAGAACGACCACGGAGATGTGATTGGGCTTAACCTTTGTTGAGGGTTCCTTGGGACAGGCTTGTGAACTTGGCAGTCTTGACATGCTTGAATTAACTTTCTTACGTCCTTGTGCATGGTTGGTCAGTAATAACCAATCCGCAAGGCATTTGCCACGACGGATCGTGTGCTTGCGTGCATGCTGCAAGATCCCTTATGTATCTCTCTTAGGACATAGTTAGCCTGGAGTGGTCCCACGCAGCGTAGCCATGGTCCAAGGAAAGATTTTTTATAGAGTATCCCGTTTATTATAGAGAACCGCCATGACTTGCGTTTCACTGCTCTTGCTTTTTTCCCTTTCGCTGGAAGTGTTCCGTCCGAGAGGTATTTAAAAATGGGGGTCATCCACGTATCTCCTTCCTCTTCCACTACTGCCAAAACTTCTGCTGCATTTATGGATTTTTCCTTCAGTTCCTCCACACCAGTACATCTTACACAAATTTGCAAAACTTGTTGACGCTATCTTACATATGCACTGCCTTTTTTGTTTTCCACTTCTTCGGGACCTTTATTAATTGAGAACACTACAAAAGGACTCTAGTGACGTTTTTATACTTTCTCAAGTATCGAATCATGTCGGTTTCTTTTACAACATACGTTCCCGTCACTTGATTGCCACCAATCGGAGTCAACATTGCCGGAAGGTTTTCTTACACCCATTTCTCTGCCATCTTTAATCCGGGAGTCAACTTCATATTCTGCTTCATTATTGTTCATCAAACCTGAACCTTAGAGCATAGGTAAACTTCATCCCTTCTGGATTGATGAGTATTAGTCCTGTCCCGGAGCAGTCTGCACAGGAGGATCCGTCCGTGAACATGGTCCTATGGTCATTAGAGTTTTCTTCCTCTGTCCTCTATGAGCGTATCTTTTAAGTTTGTCCTCTTTCGGCGTTCCACTATAAATCCGCTAGGATGTCCTGTGACCGATGTTCCTTGCCGATATACTAAATGTCATGTTCCTCTAGCCTAAGCTCCATTTGAGTAGTCAATAAAAACCAAAATCCAAAATACCCATAAATCAGTCAAAAACAAATAAAAATATCATAATAATAATACAAATAATAAATATAATCAAAACAATAATATAAATAAATTATGGACAAAAAATAAGTAAAAAAAAAAAAATCATACAATAACACGTATAATCATATAATAATAGACATAATAAAACATACAAAATAAATCAAGAAATAATCCCGTAACCCCTATTTGATAACATCTACTTTATTGGCTGATCTGTGACTACAATTATGTATAGGTGCCAGTGGAAGTATCTATTTAGTCTCTCTTTGCTACCTTACTAGAGCGAGTACTAGCTTTTCCATTGGAGTGTAATTGATTTCTGGACCTCGCAGTGCTCGGCTGACGAAATAAATGGGTATTTGCTTCCCGTCCCTCTCCGTCATCAGGACAGACACACGATGGCCCATCTATGTGCTGCCAAGTAATGATTAATTCTTCTTTTTCTTGTGGCGCGGTCATCATAGGCAATTCTGCTATCAACTTTTTCATTTGCTGGAAGGACGTTTATGCTTCTGTGGTCCATTGGAAGTCACTTTTCTTAGTGCACTTTTTAGAGTTTTGAAGAAGGGTAGTGACCTTTTGGCCGATTTAGATAGAAACCTGTTGAGGCTTGCAATTTTCTGTTCAGTCTTTGCAACGTCCTTCAAACACTTTGAGATGGTCAAACTAAGACCCCGCTGCTAATTTTTCTTTATTCGGACCACAAAACCATCTAATCCGGTCGGAGTTCACTTTGTAACCTAGGAATACACCTTCCTTCATCCTGAAGGTGCACTTTTTTGGGTTTAACTTCATGTTTATCTTTCTGAGGGTTCTGAATGTTTCTTCCACGTCCTAGATTACTTCTTGTTCCATGCAGCTTTTGATAACTAAGTCATCCACATAGGCTTCCAAGTTCTGACCTATTTGCTTCTGGAAAGCTTTATCCACCAGACGTTGATAGGTTACGCAGGCATTTTTTAATCTAAACGGCATTTTTGAGTAGCAGAATATTCCTTGGCTTGTGATAAACGCTGTCTTTTCCTCGTCTTCTTTTTCCATTTTATTTGATGGTATCCCTTGTATGCATCTAGAAAGCATTTGAAAGGATATCCGCAGAAGGATTCCACCATTACATCCTATTTCCCGATAGCGGATAGCCATCTGTTGAAATGCGTTTATTCAAGTCTTTGAAAATCTACACACATTCTCCAACTGTTGTTCCATGTTTTTTTTCCACCATTACCTGTTTTGACAGCCAACTGTATAGAGCACTTCTTTCATGATACCGCATTTCACTACTTTTCCACCTCTTCACATATGCCTTTGTTTCTCTCATGCTTCCCCCTTTTCTTTTGTCTAACGCGAAAACAACTTCACTGACATAGTCTACTATGTTCCGCTATGTGACGCGGAACCCCAGTCATATCTGCTAGTTTCCAAGTGAAGATATCAAGGTTTTGCCTCAGTAAACCGCACAGCTTCTTTCGACCTTCTTCAGTTAAGGTAGAACCTATTGCTATAGTTTGTTTAGGAGATTCTGATGAATTGCACATGAATTCTTTTCTTCTGTGCCCTGTCCAACACAGCTGCGCTTCTGGCCCTGAGATCATTGCCGCACCATCCAGCGGTTGATCCTGCTACTTAGACCGCAGGTGACCGTTCCCGCTATCCACTAGGAATTTCAACATTCCGTGGGCTGTAATGGTATTGCTTTGATTCTTCCTTACCACCTGGCCTTCTATAATTCCGTTGTATTGAGAATGCGATCTTACAACCATAAGTTTCATCCATGTAGCGAAGTTGAGTGTTCCTCGTTCGCCTATTTTTACAACAGCGACACTTGCCCCAACGGCCCATTTTAGTTCTCCACTAACCCGCCCATTATGTGGTTTGCGGAACCATTTGGTTTTTGATTTCCGGGTGAAAAACGAAGTTGGTTGAAACATGTTCATACCATAATTCTGAAGATGCACCCCCGTCTACGATACATGCAGTGGACAAGTTGTCCTCCTACCTCAGCTTCAATAACCACGAGCCCTCCGTCCATCTTCTTCCCCCAAAAGGTGGAACGGATCATCGTCGCCGAGAGAATGTTTTGGGTATCCTTGTGTTGGCTATCTTTTGGTCCCGCCTTACCCATCAAGATTGCTAGTTAAGGCTTGTCTTTCTTCGCTTCTCCTTCTTTGCACCTTTGCTTGTCTTTCCATTGCTTTGCTTCACTCTTTGATCAAATGCACACTTTCCTGCCTTAAGCATTTCTCGATTTGCTTTCAGGTGCATGCACTCACGTGTATGCCTACCTCTCCATAGAATTCACAGAATTTGCTAGCATTCTTTTTTTCCACCGGTGTTGCCATTGGAGGAGGAGGTTTGAACTTTCCTTTGTCTAGAGCCAGGATCTCTTTTGGTGTTTTCGTGAGGAGGGCAAATCTATCTTGCCTTTTTTCCCCGGCCTTTGTTGATTCTAAGCCTCCTTTCCTTGAAATTTTATCTGTTCCGACAGCTGCTCTTTCCATGGCGGAAATGTCTTCCTTCCGTTCTGGTTGCCAGCTTCCACTTCTCCTCTAAGGAAGCTGTGGTTAATTACCCCATTTCATCTACGGATTTTAGGATTTTGTCGTGCAAATGATTAATCAGCTCAGGGTTCGTGATTCCATGCATGAATCCTGAGATTCTCATGACTTTCGGTGCCCCTTTAACATCCCTACTCTCAGTCTTAACCAGCCTCCGTACAAATCTTCCGGAACTCCCCCCCCTTCCCAGTGCTTTATGGAAGGAATTTTCGATGGTCTTTGATCACTTCTTTTGCTGGAGGTAATTTGCCAAGAATGCTTCTTTCAGGTCGTCATAACTATCTATGGACTCCGAAAGGAGATCATCAAACCAAACCCTTGCATTTTCGGTGAGTGTGGAATTGAACATTAACACAACTTATGACATCAGCCCACGATCATACCCTTGGCATTTGCCTAAGATTTTTTAAGATATCTTCCGGATCTTCACTTCCGTCATACCTTTTGACATCACAGGCATACAATTTCTAATTTTGGTAGATCGAAATAGCGGAATGGCAGGCATGAATGGATCAGTCCTCCTCGCATACCCATGGTTGGGATAGTCCTCATCCTCCATACTTGACCTTGCTTTTTAGATTAGATTTCCAATGTTCTCAGACTGCACTGTTCCTCGCTTTCTGACATTCTTCCTCCCGTTACGCGAGTATGCTGTTTTCTGTCAGGATGCCTCTTTAGGACGGGTTCCGTTCTCACGAAGCGGGAACTCCTGATAATAGCTATTCGTGTAACATAAATAAAGCTCCGTAGACATTGTTATGTGACTGACGCCGTTGAACTACCAGAGTAGGCGGACATACCATTTTCTTTAATCAACCAACCTGTGGAATACAACACCCCTTTCCAACCTCTGTACACCGTCTCTCATTCCAACTTAACCTTCTATGATCTGATCGTAGTCTGCACACCTTGGTTCAGGGCTTCTGGACATGATGCGGGCCTCTTTTGGTCCGAGTCTTTTCCTGACGACTCTTCTTCTGCTTGATGCCCCCGACTCAGAGTACTGTGAGGTCTCCACAAAGTTGAGACGACTTTTACTGTCTTCACTTCTCTTGTTGCACTTTTCTGGTGCATCTTTTCAGCTATGATTGACACACGGATTTGTAGTTCTTATCACAAAATTCCCTAAGAGCTGCATCGGATGCGGGCTCATTTGGGTTTTCTTGTGATTTCTCTTTTCCTCTTCCCACCGTGTTCCGCACGGCGGACGTGTTTGTGGTAGGAGAAGGACCAGAACGTGTGCTCATGGTGAGTATTTTAGGGAACTAGTTGCGATCCGGGATTCTAACGGATGGCGCCAACTTGTTAGTACATTTGCGTTAATGGTTTGAATTGGATATGGATCGCTCTGTTGGGGCTGGTGCCCAACTAGATGTGAGTGAGTAGATCATGTACTAAATCAAAGTGACTTGGATAGTTTCCTCACAAAATAGAAGTAACATTTAATCTTACCGTGGGGACGGACCCCACGATTAGACTCCGGCGTGAGAGTAAGTATTAATGTTTTGTCAGAGAATGTCAGAGTATATGTGTGTAAAATGTGATCAGAAAACGTACCTTGTGGGGTGTCAGAATACCCCTATTTATAGTGACCAAATATTAGAGTTTCTTCCTATTATTTCGCTCATTTAAGTTTTTAGGAAGCCGAGTGAGTACCCTTGTTAGATAAGGATCCGCTTGTAATCGTGACTTGCGGACGCTAATTCCCTTCCGCGGACGCTTGTTGGTCTGCGGAGGGTTTGTCACGTTCGGCTTTGCTTCTTATCGGGTCCCGTGCCAATACGGAAATGGCTTAGTTCTGGGCCCATTATTCTTTTTTGTTGCTCTACTTGCTTGGTTGGGCCCTTTGTGGCCGTATCGTGATAATATGGTATACCCATTATACGTCATCAAATGTTAATAATAAAGTGGCCACGTTTATAAGATATATATTAATGCAAATTAGTATAGCTAAACGTTCAACATGGTAATCTTTATAAAGATATTTTTTCATCTCAATATATTTTTCTTCCCGAGAAAAAATATGGTCATCACATGCATAAATCGAGACAAATTTTCAGCCGATGAGCGTTCGCCCACCTCGCACACCTTCAAGATAACGGCATGATGACGACGTAAGCTTTCATGATCCAAACACCTCATCTATATATTTTGAGAAAATGCGACGTAGTAACTCCTTATCTTCCCAACTAAACACTTATGATCATGACATGGTGAAGTATATAAAGATTGAAGACGTGTTATGACTATAGTTTTTGTAATTTCTCGTACAAGTGTACTTGGTGTAAACAACATGTGACACATTATTCGCCGCAAAGGATAACAACTTAAATCATTTACAAAAGTAATCTTCCACTAGCAAAAGAAGATTGTGTATGAATATAAAACTTGAATCTTCAACTCTTATTATTAATGTTTACAAGATAATAACAAACTGATTCAAGATCTATGCCAAACTAGTTAAGATATCAACTCGACATGTCTGGCCTCAGCTTCTGATTCTACATATGAATCAGCACAATCGTAATGAAATGCAAACTTGCACTCCAAACACTTAAAGATCATCTCATATTGCAATGTTTCACCGCATTCAATGCAGTCACCATGACGCTCAATTCCTTGAACAAAGGCCAATGATGAAGTGGCCTTTGATCTCAAGTGTTCCTCTCCAAAACTAGACGATAATAAATGTAAAGACCAATCTTGATATTTTGGAATATACAGCTTGCTCACTTTTGGAAGAACAAGGGTTACACAAGCACATGCATAGACGCGTCCACACTTTAGTGCAATGATAAACCCCCCATCCCCAAGGGGTAAATTCATCTCACAAATTTCACAGAAGTAATCGCTAATATGGTACTCAAACCGGATAGTACTTATGATCCATGGATTGCTTATTAGATTTGTGTCCCTAATCACTCTAAGGGAGTAACAAAGCCAACTTGCATGAAGATAAATATCACTAAGACAAAAGGAATCCTGCATTCCATACATTCACGCTCACAGAATGCTTTGCAGTATCTTCTGATAGTATTAAGCCGAAGGATTTGTTTAAAAGAAGATGCGGTTTGGATAGCTTTCGTGGGGTGATTACTTCTGGTATAAACGCACAATTGTTACAAACAAATATTCACGAGGGAAACATCGTGCATCCATACGCAAAACTATTGGGAAGGTAACACGGCAAATGGGACATCCAATACACCAAAGAGAAATTACTACTAGGGACATTTGGAGAGGAGAACAAGCTTATGGATAGGATGGCCCGGGTAGAGTCTTGTAACTTTGGATGGGTAGCCTTGGTACACCACTCATGAAGAATAAACTCACAATTTTGATTAGATTGGGAGCACTTGTAAAATGGTACTGTTATGATTGGTTTCACACACCCGTCAAATAATAATTGGATTTTCTTCATCGGATCGTGAAGAGAAACCAATTTGTCACCGAGAGACGTTTGTGAGTTGAAAAGAATCAGCGGGTGTTGATGACTATAATGGTTGAGCATTTCACCTTCGTGCTTGACAATATCATCCCGTTATTGAAAAAAAAAAGGTTTCCCCACACGCCCCGCCATCCCCCCCCGCTTCAGAAGGTTGTCACCTTCATCATTAAACGGACAGTGGAGCAGATCAGGGTGGTCATCATCTTTGTAATTTTTGAAAGTTTTGCCAAGGCCTGAGGAATGACATATTTTAAATTAAAAGAAGATCATTTGCACACAAACTAGCTAGTTAACAAACAAAAGAAGAAGATCGAGATAACTCACTTGATTTCTGGAGGATGGACATAAACGCATCTCTCTTTGAAGTTGCACAGTCAACATGAACATAATATCGGCATTTATCACATTTGTAAATCCACAAATGTTCATAGAAGAAGAGACCACACACTCTGCATTCTGGATAGAATCTAGCAATTTTCTCAGAAAAAGAGAACGAATAGGCAAGGGTAAGTGGATGGGAATGAGTGAAATCATCAGTACATTTTGATAAGTAAACTTGGCTGGGAGCAAGCATCAGTCCAGGTGGATCCTATAACTAGGACAAATGATACACTTGAAAGAAATGCCATCATGTTTTTCACCACAAGCCAACACATAAGGATACTATGCTCAACTACGTTCTATTGGGGATGATGGTGACTAGGGGGTTTATCCTTTTGTTGAAATAGTACACATATTATGTCCATGCTAATATTGCAGGTAGAACAATAGTAATTAAAGAAACTTTTCCACCTAAATTTACATATATGACACATCCGTTCAAACTCAGAACTAAAATTAACGCGTTGAAATCTCTCCGATAAGGTAAGATTGTGGCCTGGATGTAAAGGGTGATTGTTTTGTATTTCGGGCAGTTCAGCACAAAATTTGTGCAACAGGTAGTCACAAGACTTGCACTCGTAGTAACAAACAAAATGCAAATGAAAAATTTGTTTCCTACACATGTTGCATTGGCCACCATGCTTTTCTTCCTCGTAAAATTCATCCTCATCTCCATGTTCCTCCTCCTCTTCGTCTTCGATGTTCTCTCTTTTGCGGTTCGGGTTTAGATACGCAAGGCTGAGCGGATGATCGTGAGTAAAGGGCTTTAGCTCCTCCATTGCAACTACACTGATGTAACAGATGTGTTTAGTTTAAGTTAAAGAATAAATATATCCAGGAGTATATTTACACATTGAAATGTATATATATTTGTGATTTGCATGCTCAAATCAATAGTTCTATCATTATTGTAATTTAAATTACAACTTTCAATACATATCATACATCCATAAAAACCATAAGGTATATATGATGCAATGGAAAAATGAAAGAAAACAACAAAGTTCCCCCGCGCGTTGCTGCGGGGACGGTTTTTCTTTATCATAGATTGTGGTGTTTTTTAAACAAGATATGCCCGCCGTGTTATGCGGGCGTTAAATTTTTTTTGCGGCTTTATTTTCCGGTCTCATGGTTAAATAGTTTTTTAATGGGCTTATGAGTTGAAGCGTCATGGTCGTGGGTATTTTTTTTTATCTAATAATCTATTTGCCGGTTTATTTTTTCGGTCCATCATGTTTAATAGTTTTTTATAAGGGCTTATGGTTTGGGGCGGCGTAATGTCGGTGGCTATTTTTTTTTTATCTAATAAATCTATATTTTTTTTCCTATTTTGTGCAAGCAAATTTTTTTTAGCTTTATTTTTCGGGCTCATGTTTTTTTTTTTTTAATATTTTTTTTTTTAATATGAGCTTATATGTTGAGCTCATGCGCGAATAAATTTTTGATCTGAATAAATCAGTAATTTAGTATAAAAAAATTCTATTTTGTGCCGAGCAATTTTTTTTTTTAAGTTGCCTACTTAAAAAAAAGTCAAATGGGCCGGTTACTGTAGCTACTGTAGCAAACATGGTCGAAACGACGTAGTTTTAAACCAAATATAGTATATGTATATAATTTAAAGAAAGAAAAAAATGTTTAATAGTTTGCGCGTTTATTTTTCTCGGTCTCATGTTTAACAATTTTTTTTATAGGCCGTATGTGTTGAGCCTCGATGTTGCGGCTATTTTTTTAATCTAATAAATCAGTACTTTAGTAAAAAAATTCTTATTTTGTGCCGAGCAATTTTTTTTATGTTACCTAATTAAAAGAAAAAAAATGTTTAATAGTTTTTTTTATATAGGCGTATGTGTTGGGCCTCATGTCGCGGGTATTTTTTTATTTAAATAAATAATACTTATTTGTAATTTTTTTTCCTTATTATGACCGATTATTTTTTTTTTTTATTTCATACGTTAAAGGAAAAAAAAAAACCAAACGGCTGGGCCAAGAAATAAAAAAAAGAAAAACCAATGACACTGGCAAATGGGAGCCCAAAAAAATGGTTACTGTAGCAAGGGTCAAAACTACGTAGTTTTAACCCTAATATAGTATATATACAAGCATAGTTCCCCGCGCGTTGCTGCGGGACGGTGTTTCTTTTATCATAGATGTGGGTGTTTTTTTAAACATGATTGCCCGCGCGTTGATGCGGGGCGTTAAATTTTTTTTTTTTTTTTTTTTTTTTTTTTTTTGATTTTTTTTTTGCTGCTTTATTTTTCCGGTCTCAATGTAACAATATATTTTTATATGGGCTTATTGTTATGAAAAGCCCCCCCCCCCCCCCCCCCAATGGTTTGTTGGGGTTCGTGGTATTTTTTTATCTGAATAAATCTATTTGCGAGGTTTATTTTTTCGTCTCAATGTTTTAATATTTTTATATGGGCTTATTTGTTGGGCGGGCGTAATGTCGTGGGTATTTTTTTTATCTGAATAAATCTATATTTTTTTTTTCCTATTTTGTGCTGAGCAATTTTTTTAGCGGGTTTATTTTTTCGGTTCCATGTTTAATAGTTTTTTTTATATGAGCTTATGTGTTGGGCCTCATGGCACGAATAATTTTTGTCTAATATATCAGAAAAAAAAAAAAAAAAAAAAAAAATAATTTATATACAACAAAATTCTTTTTGTGCCGAGCAATTTTTTTTTTAAGTTGCCTACTTAAAAAAAAGTCAAATGGGATGGGGCGTTTACTGTAGCTACTCTGAGCAAACATGGTCGAAACAAGACTTAGTATTTTAAAAAACCAAATATAGTAATAAGTATAGAATTTAAAGAAAGAAAAAAATATAATAGTTTGCGCGTTTATTTTTTGTCGGTCTCAATGTTTAAACAGTTTTTTTATATGGCGTATGTTGACCTCATGTAGGCGGTCTTTTTGTTTATCGAATACAATCACACTTATAAAAACATTCTATTTGTGCCGAGCAATTTTTTTTTATGTACCTAAATTAAAAGAAAAAAAAAGTTTAATATTTTTATTTATATAAGTAGGCTATGTGTTGGGTCCTCGAATGTCGCGGTATTTGTTTATTAAATAAATACAGATACTTTTGTATTTTTTTCCTTATTTTGAGCCGATTAGATTTTTTTTTTTTTTATTTTGCATACTTTAAAAGGAAAAAAAAAACCAAAACGGCTGGGCAAAAGAAAAAAAAAAAAAAAAAACCAAATAGACTGGCCAAAATGGAGCCCAAAAAAATGTTACTGAGGCAAGGGTCAAAACAACGTAGTTTTAAACCCTACCATAGTATATATACAAGCATAGTTCCCTGCAAGCGTTGCGGCTTGACGGTGTATCTTTTATCATATATGTGGGTTGTTTTTTTAAACATGATTGCCCGCCGCGGTTGATGCGAGGGGCGTTTTAAATTTTTTTTTGCTGGGCTTATTTTTCCGGTCTCATGTTTTAATAGTTTTTTATATGGGCTTAGTGTGTTTGAGCGTCATGTCTGGGTATTGTTTTTATCTGAATAAATCATTGGCGGTTTTATTTTTTTCGGTCTCATGTTTAATATTTTTTCAAAAAATCGGCTGATTGTGTTGGGGGCGTCGTAAAGTCGAAGGGTATTTTTGTTTTATCTGAATATATCTATAATTTTTTTTTCCATAGTTTTGTGCTGACCATTTTTTTTTTAGCGTTTTATTTTTCGGCTCATTTTAATAGTTTTTTTTATATGAGCTTAATGTTGAGCCCATGGCGCGAATAAATTTGATCTTAATAAATCATAATTTAGTAATAAAAAAATTCTATTTTGTGCCGAGCAATATTTTTTTAAGTTGCTGTGATGGTTGCGCCTACTTAAAAAAAAGAGGTCTAATGGGCCGGTTTTACTGTAGCTACGTAGCAAACATAGTCGAAACACGTAGTTTTTAAAACAAATCTAGTATATGTATATAATTTAAAGAAAGAAGAAAAAGTGTTACTAGTTTTGCTTGCGTTTATATTTTTTCTTTCGTCTCATGTTTTTAACAGTTTTTTTATATGGGCGTATGTGTTGGGCCTCATGTCGCTGGTGTTTTTTTATCTGAATAAATCAGTACTTTTGTAAAAAAATTCTTATTTTGTGCCGAGCAATTTTTTTTATGTTACCTAATTAAAAGAAAAAAAAATGTTTAATAGTTTTTTTTATATGGTCGTATGTGTTGGGCCTCATGTCGCGGGTATTTTTTTATTTAAATAAATAAGTACTTTTGTAATTTTTTCCTTATTTTGAGCCGATTAGTTTTTTTTTTATGTTGCATACTTTAAAAGGAAAAAAAAAACCAAACGGGCTGGGCTAAGGAAAAAAAAAAAAAAAACCAAATGGACTGGGCCAAAATGGGAGCCCAAAAAAATGGTTACTGTAGCAAGGGTCAAAACTACGTAGTTTTAACCCTAATATAGTATATATATATATAAATATATAATAGAGACATACCAGTTGGATACTCCTATAAAATTTTAAATGGACTGATGTCTGGCTGTAACGAAGATAAGAGCGGAGTGCACCTTTATAGAGGACTGAAACAGAATATGTTTGATTACACGAAAGAAAATAACTATTCGATACAAAACTTCATTCTTTTAAAAGTCACACTTTGCTTCTCAACATAGAGGTGTGTTTTATTCCATTACTTGATTGAACGGAAAGCAAAATTAACTGATTTAAATGGTACAATATATTTCTTTATTTTTTTTTTGAACAAAGAAAGGCCGCAGCCACAAATTTATAAATCACTCCTCGCATTGAGTTTTAATTCTTACAGGAAAAAGGTAACAGCCCAAACAAATTTACATGGAGAATTAAATCTATAATAAGCGACATGATAGCCCGCTAAATTACAAAGCGCGATTAAACCCAAGAGAAAGAGAGCGCCATGGATGCCCAAGCTTAATGTCATCAACAATTAGCACATAAAAAGTATGTAAAAGTACAATAGCGTTCACACTATTTCAAAGTGAAGGGTCGAATAAAATTTTGTCATGCATTGGAATGGATGTACATTACATCCATAAATTGATGTTTTTACTTTTAACAGTACATTGTAAAGTATGAAATAGGTCATCTATTTACAGAAAAAATTGCTACACTTTGTATTTTAAACCTGTTCTCGAAGAAAAAATACGTAGTTTAAAAATGAAATTGTGAGTTATGCCCCTCAATGTGCATAGAAAAACTATTACATGTTATGAATACTAGTCACTTAGAAAATATATATGGATTTGATCATGACTTCCAAACTATTTGACGTGGTCGTACTGTATTTATGGTTCAATCCCATGACAGCAGATATAAAATTTGAAAGGCCATTAGGATAGGAAAATAAATACTGAAATTCATAGAGCAGATTCATATAGTACATCCATTGGACATTGTATATTATTAAAATTTCGATAACGACAAGTAGCTAGAGGTTACAAAGGGATGGAACTTAGTCGGGGCATGGAGGGGTCCTGGCCCCCCAAACATCAGAGCTGGTGTATTAGTCATTGGCCGCAAAAGCAAAGATAGTCATTAGCCGCCATAATGGCCTCTTAAAATTTCTTTTCATATGCGACACAAAAGCATGTCTTCAAGCAGCACCAAAAGAAAGCAAAAGAAAAAAAAAAAAAGCAGCAAAAGCGTAGATAAATAATTTTTTTATTTATTTTAACTAGAAAGTGTTGGTGATTTTAGTGTCATCAACGACCATTTAGGTAATGACGATTTATTAGAGACAAATGAGATTTCATACTTAGCTTGGATACGAGTTAGGGAAGTGTGGAGTACACACTCGTTGAGTTAATATGTTATCGACCTAGACAAAATGCAGAGATCAAGGGGCAGTACTAAGTATTTAGTAATCTTGGTTTACTACTGGCAGTACTAAGTTGATATAGCAGTACTAAGTTGGTTTATAACGGGGAGTACTAAGTATTTTCCACTAGTTAGTACTGCTAGCACTAAATAGTTAGTACTGCTAGCCGTGTAGCAGTACCAGTAGTTTAGTACTGCTACACTAATGGAGTTTTAGTTAGTACTGCTATCGAGTAACTATTTAAAAACAGTTGTGAAAGTTTGGTTTAACGTCAGTTTAACCGTACCATCTAGAATTTGTTTTATAAATAGATTCATTAGTCTCATTAAACAGAACAAAAAGATACATACAATTCCTTCATTGTTCTTGATTTATGATTCTTGTCCTAGAACATAAATTGCTATACTCCTTTAGATTATCCGATAGAGATTTCGGGCAACCCCAGACATGATAAGGGTCAATACTTTATACGTAAAGGGATTTTACACGATATAAGCGAGTTATCTAAAATTACTCACACACACCACTCCAAACTAACAAACGTAAAAGTATTTGTTGTATCATGGCTGGAAATACGGTGAAGGATGACTACGAATTTTGGAAACAAGATAAGTATGAGAGCAATGGACTTTAGCGATGCAAGAAAAAGAATGCATTTCTGTATGACTACTGAAGGTGGTTTATGTGTTGACAACACGATGCCGGAATTGTTGGAAGATGCAACAGTGGAAGCGATAAGGATAAGGGCTAAGTGGGAGAATGATGACTACATATGCATGGGTCATTATTTGAACGTATGTCTTATTCTCATTTTTGATTGATATACGAATGTTGAATCGCTAAGGCTTATTGTGAATTCACTTGAATCCAAGTACATGGCAATGTATTCTTCTAGTAAGGAAATTCCATGTTAGTATTTTTAACAATTACAAGGATGAGTCGATTCTATGACCGGTCAAGGAACAATATAATGACTCCTTAGGATCCTTGGACATACACCCAACATGCCTTGAAAATGGTGAATCCATTTCTTTTTTCAAGTATAATTGATAAGTTGCCTCCTTCCTGGAAGGATTCAATACATTCTTTGAAACATAGGTAACAACGATTTATCTTTGTCCAACTTAAGTAGTCACTTGCGTATAAGAGGAACTCTAAGGGCGCAAGACAGTGACAAGGCAAGGGTAAAGAAGTTACTGACTTCTGTGAACATGGCAGAAGAGGTACAAATAAAAAACCAACAAACAAAACAAAAGAAGAACTATTATAAGAACAAACACGGTAGGAGTTCGGTCAAACAAGAAACCTATGTTGGAATGTTTGGAAGGTGTAAGACTGGGACACTTCAAGAGATTGCCTAGTGTAATAGAAAACGCAAATGCTAGTGGTTCGGGGAAAAAGGTCTAAGACCATTCCAAGACCAGTTCGAATTTAGTGCATGTATGGAACATAGTTATTAAATATTCCTATATTTTTTGTTTCACTAATTTCTAAAGCATTTTATGTGCAGGTTGATGCAATTGCGTGGTGGATAGATTCTGGTGCTACAACTCATGTTTGTAAAGAAGATCGTGTGCTGTTTTTAAGACATAAATGAACACGGTGGAATACGGATCTGTACTTTAACATGGTGATGATCCATTCGCTCTCTGTTCCATAGGAAAAGGAAGTGTATCGGGAATTTAGTTCGGAGAAAATCTCTTCTGTGTTAATGTTTTGTATGTTCTAAAACTTTGTAAAGAATTTGATTTCTGGTCATGTATGTAAATAGTGTGGATATACGACAACTTGTTTATGATCGTAAGTATATCTTATCAAAGTGTGGTGTATTTTGGTAATTTTGTTATTATAAACAAGGTAATGTTTTATGTTGAACTTTAATAAAGTTCCGATGATTCAGATTCGTATATATGACTTCTCTTCTACTGTTGTTTAATTTCCTCATTATGCATGCTCGTCGTTTAGGACATATACACTATATAAAAGGGTCTTGAAATGTCTAAAGATGAATTGATACCTGCTATTGATGAAAATCCTGATAAATGTACTACTTGTATGTTAACAAAAATCACTAGGAAACCATTTAAAAGTATAACAAGGAAATCTGTCATACTTGAATTGATACATAGTGATTTTGTAATTTTCATGCCACCAACCATCTTTAGGTAATAAAAAGTATGTGAGAACTTATATATATGAAGCCTCTATTTTGTTATGTTTACTTTGCTACATGCAAAAATGAAGCTTGATAAATTTAGAATTTATAAAACAGAAGTTGAATTACAACAAAATGACTTAATTAAAATCTTACGCACAGATAGAGTGGTGAATATATGATCCTTATTTTTCAATCTGTTAGGATCATTCAAGAAATTACAGCTCCTATACACCACAACAAAATGGGTGGCTCAAAGTAAAATAGAACTCTTAAGGAAAATGTTTAATTCCATGTTTTTATCTTCTCGGGTTTAAGTGAGGTGTTCTAGGGAAAGCCATGCTAATGGCTTGCTATTTATTGAATAGGGTTCCAAATAAAACGACCCAACTTGTCATTTTTATGAGTTTGGGGTTGTAGGGCCGTTGTTTAAGCTTCAAACCCGAAAAGAAAAATTTGGGTAAAAGGATTGATAGCAACATTGTGGATATTCTGAGCATTCCAAGGCATATAGATTTTATGGTTATTGAGACCTAATGACCCGGTTTCTATTAACTCAATTATAGAGTCAAGAGATGCAATATTTGATGATAATCATTTCTCTTTAATACCTAGACCAAAGGATATTATATCAATTTCGGATGAATCTCAAAGGGATGATCATTCTAATGGTGTACCAAGTGAGATTCCTGAACCTCGTAAAGGGTAAAAGAGTTCAAAAGCATATCATATGTTCTGATTTTCAGCTATACTTAGTTTGAGGGATCAAAAGATCAATTGGATCACATACTCTTACTGTAAGTATTGAAGAGATTCCTAGAACCCATAATGAAGCTATGCAAGCTTGAGAGTTCTGCTTTCCTGGAAAGAAGCAATTGATGATGAGAGTGGTTCTATTATGGAAAATAATACATGGGTTTCTATCTGATTTACCCCCTGGTTGTAAACCTTTAGGTTTGCAAATGATCTTCAAAGGAAGATGAAAGATCGATGAACAATTGACACTTTAAAGCGCGATTGAAATCCAGGCTTTAGACAAAAGGAAGGGATTGATTACTTCGATACCTATGCACCAGTTGCTCGTATCACTACCATTAGATTGTAAATTAGATTGTTGTTAGCTTTAGCTGCTATACACAATCTAGTGATCCATCAAATGGATGTCAAAACAACATTTTTAAATGGTGATTTGGATGAAGAGGTGTATATGAAGCAACCGGAAGGATTTGTTATGCCGGGTAATGAGCATAAGGTGTGTAAGCTGGTTAAGTCATTGTATGGGCTGAAACAAAGCACCTAAACATGGCATCAAAAGTTGATGAGTTGTGACTGTCTAGTGATTTTTTTTAACCAATCCGACAAGTGTGTATATCGCAATTTATGTAGCTCCGGTAAGGTGTCATGAATTGTCTATAAAAATTTGATGACATGTGTAATTTTTGGAACTTGGCCCAAATCAAGGTTGATAAAACTAAGAAAATTTTGTCATCGAATTCCTCAATGAAAGATATGGTAGAAGCAACTTTATTCTGGGTATTAAGAATAAAACGAGTAAATAAAGGATTGTAATTACACAATCTCATTATATTGAGAAAATACTCAAGAAATTCAATCGTGAAGATTGTTCTCCGGTGAGTACTCCCATGGATCCGGTAAAAAAGCTTAAGCCAAATACCGGCACACCTGTGATGCAGCTCGAATATTTCTAAGCTAATTTGATGCTTGATGTATGGCTATAGCTTGCGACAAGACCTGATATTGCTATACAATTGGTAGATTGAGCTGGTTTTACTATAACCCCTAGGAACAACATTGGCAACAATAACAAGGTATTCAAGTACTTAAAGGGTACTATGAATTATGGTTTATCATATATGGGATATCCTTCGGTGTTAGAAGGTTATTCGGATGCTAGCTGGATAAATTATGTTGAAGATTCATCTTCTATAGTGGATTGTTTCCTTCTTAGGGGAGGTGCCATTT
This sequence comes from Tanacetum coccineum, assembly GCA_026074375.1. Taxonomy (NCBI): domain Eukaryota; kingdom Viridiplantae; phylum Streptophyta; class Magnoliopsida; order Asterales; family Asteraceae; genus Tanacetum; species Tanacetum coccineum. The sequence goes on from BQNB010033475.1 coordinate 17,985, forward strand.
CTTGGGCTGTCCAAGAAGCAAACATGTCATCACGGTTCTAACTATGGAATCTGAGTATTAGTAGCATGACTGCTGCTAGTAAAGAACAGGAATGCTAAGAAATTTGATACATGAGATTCCAATAATGGCAAAAGCTTAGAGTCAGATATACAATGGAAGCTCTAGACACTAGTGTTAGGCATAGAAAATATTAAAGAGTTAATCATGATCGTTGATTGCTTATTGATTGTTCGGGACATCGCAAAAGAATTTTAGCAGACCACTAGAACAAAGGGTTCTCGCTAAGGACTTAGTAAATAGTCATGATATGGATGGATTAAAGTCCAAATAATCTCCTATCTATGAATCCCAATTGCCCTTCGAATATACGTTGAAGCTGAAATTCAATGCTAGAGGTGAACTTAGTATTTATCTTCCTAAGTATTGTTTAGGGAGGAGGGGGAGGAGAGAGAAAGATAAGGGAGAGAAATTATCCTGCAAGTGATGGTTAGGTTGAAGTTACCTTCCTTAATGATTCTTTGAAAAATTGCAAATGCAGGAGCAAGACTAAAAAGAATTTACCTATGTGACATGAAGTTTTGCCGCTTCAAAAGCTTGACTGCTTCCTAATGTTCATTAATGGATGAAACACATGCTTGTAAGTTTCAAGTAAATGAACTTTAGAGTGTTATAAAACTATGTGTAAAATATCTTCAGGTATTCAAATGGATTACGGAATTCAATCGTTACGAACCCCACGATTTTCGAATATATGGAATGTGTATTATAATACAATGCAAATTCAAACCGCAAGAACATTTACATTTATGCATTTGTTTGTTTTCGTTATGTTTTGTTTTAACGTAATAGCAATATCTTTTATATATTTTTTAGTAAATCAAATGATTAACACTTAAAAATGGAGGGGATTTTGTGATATTTAGTGTCATCAACGGCCATTTTAGTAATGACAGATTTATTAGAGACTAATGAATTTCATACTTAGCTTGGGATACGATTAGGAATGTGTGGGGTGGAGTAAACACTCGATGATTAATATGTTATCGACCAAAAGACAAAAATGCAAATATCAAGGGTAGTACTAAGTTATTAAGTAATACTTGGTTTACTACTACTACTCTACTCTATGACTAGCAATACTAAGTTGATATAGCATACTAAGTTGGGGTTTATAACGGCATATAATATTTCCCACTGGCATACTAAGTAGTTTAGTACTACTAGCATTAAATAGTTAGTACTGCTAGCCGTGTAGCAGTACTAAGTAGTTAGTACTGCTAGCACTAAGTAGTTAGTACTGCTAGTCGTGTAACTGTTTGAAAACAGTTGTGAAAGTTGATTTTAACCAGCTTTAACTGCTTAACCGACATCTAGAATTTTTTTATAAATAGTATTCATTTAGTCTCATTAAAACAGAACAAAAAGATACTATACAATTCCCTTCATTGTTCTGTTTAAGATTCTTTGCCTAGAACATAAATTGCTATACTCCTTAAGGTTTTCCCGATAGAGATTTCGTGCAACCCAAGTGATAAGTATATTGGATATCATAACACAAGCAATGGACTATTGGGGTTGAGCTAATTATCTAGAGAGAGAAGATGTGAGATTTCTAGTGAGAGAAAATGCAATAGCATAAAATGTGATAAAAAGAACAACCAACCCTTTCCCATGGCTGGAAAATTATTTATATACAAGTGTTTGTGAGCTTTATGGGCTTGGGTATGGGCTTACACTTGTAAGAAGAACCCGGCCCAATACGAAAGCCATAACGCATACTTCTAACTATGACTATGCTATACAAAACGCTACACGTGGGGGGGGGTGACCGAGTCTTTTTCAAATCCTAACAATCCCCCCTAAAGGAGGTCACCCTATAAAAATACAATTTGAATAAATAGCATTCAATAGAGTTGATCTTGACTCTAGCTAGCTCATAAGAACTTTGATCTACCATTCATTGACTTCATTGTACCATCTTGTTAGAGATCCTAAGCTTGTTCCTTTGACTTGTGTGAACTTCGAGCTTTCTTTGAGATCATCAGACCACAGTAAATCTCTTAAACATCCTTGTTTGAAAGTGTTGCCTTATCATGTGATGGTTTTTTACCTTCACGCCGCATGCTCACAACTTTTTCATTGATCATGATATCTTACTTCTCAGAGTTCGGAAGCTGTGGGAGGTCGATTCCATTGTTGTAAGTGTGACATTGTGTGTGGATTGACTCCACTGGAATGAGGTATCTCTATCTCCATCTTTACTTGAACCTGTAATAAAACAGTTAGCATTGAAAGATTGTTGGGCGAATATGGCTTTTGTCATTCGGCAATGATCTGGTTTGATTAACCTCCGGATTCCTTGAGGACCGACCTTATCAGTAGATTTCGCTTAAAGGAATCTCCTTGACAGGATTCCATATAAGTAATGGATCATCTAAATGTATAGCCACATGGAAACACCATACTTTCCTGTTCCCTCTTGTATCGAAACGTCACAAAGCAACAACACGATAAAGAGATCGGTTATTTATTTTTATTAACTGTCCCTACCGATTAAAAGAAAAAATTGATTGAAAATCAATCGGACGTGTACTTTGAGAAAGTATTTTTGTACACATCGATATGTTTTATAGGCTCAAAATCAAATTTCACAGAAACACATTTGTTTTGAAAATAACACATCAATGTCTAGAAAATCATTGTTAAGTTCCCATCGAAAAGGTTTTTTAAAGCTATTCGTCCAATTCACTGCCTGTAACAATTTGATTCATAAATAATCACACCATTCGTGTGCATTCCATTTATCACAAGTTAATCCATATGGACTCACTTGTCACCAACCAAAGCTTGTTTGATGTTGGCTCTAGAAGGATTTCCAAACTTAATGTGTGAGTACTTCGTATCACTCACGTATGTTCTGGCAAAACAGATGAGGAATAATGCGTAGACTCTTAAGATCTTTACTTGTTATCACATTGTGTGAAGCAACATAGTTTGTATTAAGTTTCTTAACAGATTATATGATATCTCATAGCTCTAGACTTAATAGTCATTTTTGGTTTATAGTCGTAAGGCTGAGCAAAGACTGCCACCTTATCAATAAATCTAACTCGATAGTGGAGAGACGATATAAATGTAGTTGATCTCCATGAGAAAATGAACAAGAATCCTTTGAGGGATCTTAAGTGGTCTAGGAAGGGTTGTGACGCGGATCACTGGTCCATAATACTTGTCTTCAATGTCAGCACTCAAACCATGTGGAAATCTGACAGCATATGCAGTGACACCGGTTTCTTTTCTGCCTAATTTTAAGGAGGGGCTGCTTGACTTTTCACCTTTAATCTTAACATTTCTTTTTCATTCTTCAACCCCTTCGGTGCTTACCGAGACTTTCTTACTAGTAACCAAATTGTTGGGTATGTTACATACTACTCCATCCATCCGCACTATTCCCCTAATCTCACATTACCCTTTTGTAATCATACCTAAGGACTTCGACACTAACTAGTGGATTGTCCCGGAAATCCCTCTGGCTCTGGCGGATCATGGGAACATGTACCTAACCATACATCTTAAAACACCGATAAAGTAAATACAGGGTCTGTTTTTTAGTACTGTTCTCTTCCGCCATATAACCATATTGAAAAACCATCAAAGGTACGTGGGCATGAAAACATCGAAACATTAGTACCACAGTACTCGATTGTTTGATTCTAAACTGCTCCCCCTCAACATGTGGCGTCATATTCAAAATTGTTTAGCACATGGATGGAGGAGTACATTGCCTTGAGTCATATTTAATAGAGTAACATTTTTTATCAATTTATTATTTAAATTACATTCTCTCCCACTGATAAAAAGTTCAAACCCATTGAGATTTAGGATCTCAATTGATTTAATAGTTAGAAAATATAAGGTAAAAATGTGGTCTGATTAAATACAAGCCAAATTGGAACCTATAATGCTCCCTCTCAATTATGAGGGATTCTGTTAGTTCAGTTATATGAGTTTATAAATGATTTGGAGTTTAAAGAGAAACTCAAGAAAATATCATAAACTGACACATAACACTGATTACCACATTACTTATGAATGTACAAATTATGATATAAAAATAGGACCTACATGTTTAAATCAAGTATGGTTAGTCAACTGTCCTCTGCAAACAGACGTTTGACCATCTCTATTTTCCATGCACCAACCATCACTTCTCAAAACTAAGGACAATCTGAACTCCTTTTGAAATGTCTTTCCAGCAAAGAGTCCGAACACATTTGAACATATGAGCTTTGTGGTAGTTGGTGGTGTGTGTTGAATGTTGTCTCCTCAGTAACCATTAATATAACATGTCAATAATGGAGTTCGTTGACAGCAAGGTCCTCTAGATGAATGGAACATCCACCATTGATTGACTCTCGAGTTCAGCAATGACAGAGTTAAATTGGTATTGAAACATAATCTAGCTGTTTCTTTGCAACTACTGTTTCATTTTTATTCTCAGCTTTGTTTTCCTCATCATTGGAGACATCATGAACTTCATTATCAGATTAAGAAAGTAAGTTGCTTGAGCTACCAGAATTGTCCTTTGGCTCATCGGAACCTCTGGAGTAATACCTATCCTTCACTTAAACCTTGGAAGTTGTTAAATTTGTATGGTCAAGCAAGCTTTCATCTCATATAGAAGCTTCCACCACTTCCCCCCGAATCAGTAATCCTTTCTTAATAGATCAACACGCGTTCTTGCACGCCGCATGAAAACTGATTGTAAAGCAAAATAACCAAAAGTACATATTAATTCAAAAACTATAACCCCAAATTCTATTAAGACCCTATGTAAGAATTTCTCCTTATATGAATAAAGATGAATATAGATTGAAACATCAAATCAACTAATCCAGATGTCACAATTATACCCTCTAAATATCCGAAATGATAACACTTAAGGCAACTAAGTCCCTAATGTACACATTTCTTCTTGCAAGATACTGACTATCTAAAGGAATCACCATACTTATCAAACCTATGTGTACCTCCTTTGTCAACAGATTCTACTACCTTCGAAAATAACTTAGTGATTGACTGATTGGGAAATATTAACATGAATCATAAAAAAAAAAAACATATCATCAACATCAAGGCTTTCTAAAACTACGTAATTTATTTCCAAACAATCCTAACCTTTTTAAACTATAATTGTTGCAATCTTTGGTCGTCTGAATTTTAAGCCTAGCCACAAATCATGAAATAATATTAAGCCATTAAGTTATTAACTTATCTAACCCACCCAACCTATTACTCACCCTAAACAACCAACATAACATACCCCACCAGACCATAACCCACCCCCATCCCCCCCCAACAACACCTAAAAAGGAACAAAAAAAAAATCCCCAAAAAAACTCCCATAACACACACCACCCAATAACGCCATCTAAGAAAAAACACCATAATAGAACAATTCAAAGCCCCCCCCACACCCGAAAACGTACATAACTCCGTGAACCCTCAACTTAACTTGATCCCCCCCGCCCTCACATCAAGAAGTAACTCAAAGCCCAAAAAAAGTAGACCCACTCACAACCCCCCCCCACCCCACAACCCCCTACCCCCAAAAAACTAGACACCCTCACCCAATCTAAAAAAAAAAAGAAAAAAAACGACCCCACCCCGAACGTACACATGAAGCCCTTGGAGTTAAAATAAATTAACTCTCGATGAGGTGTTTACACGAGGATCTTAAGCAAAGAAATGCTTTAGTAATCTCAGACCAATCAAAACGCAACGAGAGAAAGAAATTTGAGAGAGAATCGCAACAAGTTTGACTTGACTTTGTAATGTTTGACCCAGTCAAAACGCAATACCCCCCTTTTTGTTCAACAACTTCCACTTTCCACATTTGGCATAAATGGTCCCTTTCTTTCTTATTTCTTATAATGTAAGATAAGTTACACCATTGGTCCCTCACTTTTCATATTTCTTTAGCATTTAGGAACACATAGCAACTAATGGATTGAGTAACTTTTAGGAAGTGACACAAATGGTCCTACACATTTAATGAACCTAGGATGCAAGTAGCAAATAGCTCATAAGACCCTAAACATGCATATAATTGACACAATTGGACCTTTTTCAGTTAACACTAGTTTAACTCCCCCTTAAACCATAACCCCGTTAGTTACAAAAAAAATGCCTGAAAGATGTCATAAATTCGAAAGACCACTCTCCCCCTCAATCAATGACCCGTTTTCTATTTAAAGAGCTGTAGTCGTTGATTGAGTGTCAAATTTATGAAAAACCAAGTCCGGTTACTTTTCAAAAAATCCGCTTTAAACCACCACGTGAGATCCAAATAATTTTCTGAAGAATCATAGACGGAAAATTATGAGGATAAAAGAAGACTTCTCTTCTTAATCAAGAAATAATGCACTGAAGCGTACATTAGATCAAGGTTGCAAGGATATAAGATAATCCTTGCCCGGGAAAACTTAATCACCCGTTGTTAGGAACAGCCGTCTTTTTGGCGACGAGCTTTCCTCATTTTGAAAAGCGGGTTGCAGTCTGAAATAACTGCAAGCCAATTAGACATGTTTTGAAAGGTTTAAACTTCCGTTCGAGCTTCATTTAAAGACCCGTGTCATTATTGAACGACATTGCTAGGACCGTAAATGTTATCGATAAACGAAAGACATGTCTTGAAGAAAAACTATTTTTGGAATTTTCTATTTTCTGATTTTTATGGATTTTTGATCGTTTTATATTTTTGTATTTTTCTTTTTGGGTTTAAGTATGTACATATTTACAAAGGATACTTGAAGCCAATCCGTTACACATCCTGATCATCCTGAAGACTTTTGAGTGTCTCCGGCTTCATACACTTCATGCCAAGCCTTGGGAGAATGAATTCGAATCGTTCTCTGGGCAGCGCCTTAGTGAATATATCCGCCAGTTGATACTCTGTCCTCACGAAATACAACTCAACCACTCCTTTTTCCACTTGTTCTCTGATGAAATGATGTCGGATGTCGATGTGTTTAGACCTAGAGTGCTGAACGTTGTTGCAGCAAAGAGCTATGGCACTCTTGTTGTCACAGTACATAGGGATGCGATTGTATGCAAAGCCATAATCTGATAATTGAGACCGCATCCATAGGATTTGGGCACAGCAACCAGACATCGCGATGTATTCAGCCTCTGTAGACGAGATGGACGTGCTGGTTTGCTTCTTTGATGACCAGCTGACTAACTTATCACCAAGGAACTGAGCACTGCCAGATGTACTTCTGCGAGTGTCCTGACAACCTGCATGATCTGCGTCTGCGTATGCGGTTAGTGCCATGGCGGTGTCTTTCGGATACCAAAGACCCATATTGATGGTTCCTTGGAGATACCGAAAGACCCGTTTAACTGCCTCAAGGTGCTTTTTAGTGGGCCTAGATTGATATCTAGCACACATGCACACAGCAAATACAAGGTCAGGTCTACTGGCTGTGAGGTACATCAGGGACCCAATCATGCTGCGATATTTGGTCTGGTCAACAGGGGTCCCTGAGAGATCCTCATCCAGTTTTGTTCGCTCCACCATAGGAGTGTCAACAGGGTCACTTTTATGAAGATCAAATTTCTTTAAAATCTCATTTGCATACTTAGATTGATTTATGAAAATGCCTCTAGGATTTTGAGAGATTTGTAACCCTAAGAAAAATGATATTTGACCCATCATCGACATTTGAAATTTAGAACTCATTTCATTAGAAAAACGGTCACAATCTTTGGGGTCGGTCGAGGCAAATATGATATCATCAACATATATTTGAACATGAAGAGTGTGTTTGCCTGTTTTTCGAATGAACAAGGTGGGATCGACGACACCCTTGGAGAATCCTTGTGCCAGAAGAAACTTTGACAAAGTGTCATACCATGCCCGAGGAGCCTGTTTTAACCCGTAAAGTGCTTTCTTCAGACGATAGACATGATGTGGACGTTCTGGGTCAACAAAGCCTTCCGGTTGGTGGACATAGACTTCTTCTTTGAGCTCGCCATTTAAGAATGCAGTTTTCACGTCCATTTGATAAACTGTCATGTTTTTGCTGGCGGCATTGGCAATGAATATCCTGATTGCTTCAAGACGAGCAACCGGGGCGAAGGATTCTTCAAAATCTAGACCTTCCTCTTGACGAAATCCTTTTGCTACAAGACGTGCCTTGTTTTTCAACACATCACCATACTCATCAAGCTTCACCTTATAAATCCACTTGAGAGCAATAATCATGGCACTGTCTGGAGGTGGTACTAATTCCCATACGTCCAGTCGATCAAATTCATGGATTTCGTCTTGCATGGCTTGAAACCAGCAGTCTTCAGTAGCTGCAGATTGGAAGTTTTTCGGTTCGACTTTGGACAGTACGGAATTGTAGAAGCACCACAAAGCATCCGTAGCAAGCTGTTTCCTAGTGGATACCGGTCTTGAGGGATTCCCAATGATGTTATCAAGAGGATGAGAGTCAGTCCATTTCCGGATATGTTCATGATGTTGAGTGGATTGGTTGAGTTCGGGTATGATGATTTCCCCAGATGATGAAGCTTCAGAGGTTGGATCTGGGGCGAACACATTAACAAATGGTTCGTGATCAGCTGCAACAAACGGATTAACTTCGGCATATTGCTCACCTGCTACACCATGATGTACCGAAGAGGAATGATGATCCAATTGCTCACACCTGCTACACACATGAGTACCAAAGAGGAATGATGACCCAATGGGATGATATATGACTTTCCCGAAGGTGCGTCGAGATAAGATATAAAATATATCACTGAATACGGTAGGAATGACAGGGTCTTGTACTAACATTAGGAATCGGATCCTGACGGATACCCGTGGATTAAAATATTCATCAACATAGTTGAATAACATCTCAATTCCTTTATTTATGGTAGGACATATGGTTAGCAGAGCAGGATTGGTACGCAGCCCTGAACTGATAGTCCTGGCAATCAACAGTTAGGAGCGTCCTGGACTGGATTGTACAGAGCCAATTGGCTCAGTTCGCTCCTCGAATGAACGTGAATAGTTTCCATGATTTGTTCCGGTTTCATTTGTTGTTAGATCTGTAACCTTTCTGCTTGGTGCATATCCCAATGAAATTTCCAATATCAGCCCTTGTTGTAGTTTTCCAAGTTTCTCGCTATCAATTTGTAGGTAACAAAGAGCACCAAAGACCCAGAAAAATGTGAGATCATGCTTCTTATTGTGTACTAGCTCATATGGGGTTTTGTCGGGACTGTATAGAATAAAGGAACGGTTTTGTTGAGTAACAGGCAGTAGCCATCAGGCTGGAGCTTCTAAGCCCCAAAGAAGACATCGGTGCCGGTTAAAAGATTAGTGCATTAGTCCGACTCCTGCGTCGACCAGAGTTCAGGGTTTCTTTCTTTCGACACGCCGTTTCCTTCTTAACAGTGTGAGTCCTATGCACTGCCTTTTGGTTCACAGATTCCAACGCTTACATAATAATCATACATAAGTCTGTTGACAAATTCAAGTCCCATAGTCGGTGCGGATGAATTCTTAACCATTTTGTTGAGACCCCTGACTTTATTTATCTTTCAGAAATTTAATGATAACCTTTGGTGGTTTCATCCTTTGAGAATCTCAAAAACTTAACACCACGTAAACCGAGAGTAATCATCGACGATTACCAAGTGTATTCTTCCCATTAATAGTTTTGCAACACGTATTGTCCACATAAATCCATATGAAGGGAGTTTAGAACTTCCAAATTGGGTTTTCAGTTTTTGGGATTGTGGTGTATGCATTTTTGCTCTTTCCCAAATTGCCCACCAAGAACAAGATGATCCTTTTTCAAACTTCAATCTAGGATAAGGCCTCTGACCAGATCTTTTCTTGCAATATCATTGATGGTACCTAACCATACCGTGAAAAGACTCAAAACGTGCTGTTTACACGCATGATAGCCATAACCATGATTTGTGCTTGGAGGCTTTGGATAGCAAGCAAATTGGGGAGGACTTCATCATTTCTTCAACATAAATAGTGTATAAATTAGAACCACGGGAACCTTTAAGTAATTCAACCACCATACGTATCACGAACATAACCACTCCATGCTTCTTGCATGAGCAACCCAAACAATACTCCACACCACCACTTTTCAACCACAGAGTAAAACATAAACAAATTCTGCTCAATCCTTCCATGTAATATACCCTGGAGATTACACTATCACCAACGACATAATCTCCATAACCCATAATAGCACCAAAGTGGTCATTCCCAAATCTAACTGTCCCGATAAACTTTTTTACAAAATTCATGAGCCTTGAGCGATCCCCCGTCATATGTTTGAACAGGCCTGAGTCCCAAATACCAAAAGACCATTTGTACGACCTGCCGATTTGACCAAACAGACGAAAGATGGAGATTTGGAAAGTGGATCCCCAATGTTGGGATGGGTTCTGTTGAGTAGCAAAGCAATGGCTGACATTCCGGTAGGTTTAGTGAGCCTAGTTAAAGGGCACTGATCACCTAGGGTGAATGTTCTTCCTGTGGGTCCTCACACACAGATAACCAAACATTATTAAAGTGTTTTGATCGCAAGTTTTTTCCAATTTGTGGTGGAAAGAGGAGCGGAGTGTTTAGGCCTTCCACACTTGTTAACTTGCATAGGTTTCCAAACTTGCTTAACACATGACGCACAACATTTTTAAAACACAGGGGGATGCATCACAGATTGCAAATAAGTAACCATACACAATCCTGAATACCGAAAATAAGCATTTTTTTACTATGTTTGGGCCAACACAGAATGAGAATTCGAATTAATTACAGTACGCTTAGAGCTATTACTAGAATCAACACGATTCGTGGTTTTAAGACTAGATCTAATTGTCCTAGGGTGTTCTTCTACTTTCTTCATGCTGTCACTTTTAGCTGGCGGGATCTGATGTTTCTTGAGTATGCTCCTAGGCTGAGATCCGCTAGCATCAGTGCAACTGTTTACTCCTGTAGAAGGAGATTCCTCCATCAGCGAAAGGACATTAAGACTGTTTGAGTGTGCATTGGCTCTACATGTTTGTGTGTAGTACTACTTGATGTTGCAATTTGGTCCTCAAAGGTAACTTGCTTTTTCCTAAGGGTGTGTGCATGCTTCTTATCTTGTTGATTGAAGACCTTTGGACAGGTGCCAAACACATATTCTAATAGTTCCTGAGAATGCTTAGTGTAACGGCAAGCAGATGCAAGTGATCTATCTACAGGTCTCTCAACTTTGGCTTCTTCCACTATTTCGCGAAGTGTATCTACACTTTCCTTAAGATGCCTGAGATAATGTAGATGAACTTCCCTATTGTTCCTATTGCAGGGGGAATAGGTTCAACATCAATAGTCAAAACACTTTCCTGGTGTAAGGACAATTTGTTTAAACTACTAACAAAGATAAAAAAAAAAACCGATTTGTAGTGACACATGAGATCCATATCTGAAGTTTGTAACCATTCTACGTCTCATATTCATTTTTAAGGGCATTATCTGTTCTTGTATGCTTAGCACGTTAATCTCTGAACGAATCATAACAATCCTGTAGTGCTATCTAATCTTTTACATTTTCCCTGCCCTAAAAAGTTCAATTTGTTCTTGAAGACCATTAAACCTTTTCAGTTAATTGTGAGATCTGAAAGTCTTGGGACCCTAAAAATCAGTGTATCGTACCTAGTTCACTACGGGTCTCCCTTAATTTGATATATTTGCATTTTTAGCTTTGGATTACTTTGTCTTTTCCTTGAAGTGAAGGCTTTCAATTTGACCGATCACAAAGAACGGAGTTAAAATCAGGAGAATCATTAACAAACGAGATGAAGACGGTATTATTTCAAAAACTATCTATAAGGTTTGATACTTTAACTGTAAGTTTTAGGTGATTTACCTCAAGATAGGAAAACCGGTTTAAAAGTTCGTTATAAGTAATCCTATATTGGGTGTGTATATGGTGGGATAGCTGGGGACTAATTAGGACAGCACGGAGCTGCATCAAGTAACGTTTGTACGAACGTGTTGCGTTATGACAACATTATGTCGGTGCATAGAGTCGAGAATTCACTGGGGGGGGTGTGAAATCGGAGATAGGACGAGGTTAAGGTCGAGCGCAGAATGTCTATCTGTATCGAGCCGCTACCCAGTTAGGACTTTTTGCACGACTAGCCGATCTCCGCGCCAGCCCTAGAGCGCGTCGCGCAGCCTGACCCCATCATAATTATCGAAGGGGTATACTCCGAGCAGAGGAGGTAGTTGATATCTTTTAGCGCGCGGAGCTCATCAATCACGTAGTGGGTCCTCATCCCACCCAACCTTCTGAGGATCACCGAATCAACTACTTCATAACATCGGTCTCAAGAGGTGTGCGATGCATGCTCGATACATGTGTGCTATTATCTACTTATGCGATGGATAGTATTGTTAGTGGGAGCATAGTTATTGAATGCCGCGTCGACTGAAGCATGTGTGTGTCCTAGGGGAGAGAGTTTATTTATAGCAAGGAGCATGTGAATGTGACCTCCTGTGAGGTAGGAACATGTCGCTGGTATTAGTGTGGTATTGAAGCAACCCTGTGTAGCGCCCGTGCGAGTGTAATCCGTGTGTTGGTGTGGATATCTCGGTTTTATTAGAGAGGTTTTTCTCAATGGTTATAGAGCAAAAAAGTTGTGCTAAGTTGGTGACATCAGGAAGTACTTCACGAGGTTGGCATTTTCAGCGGGTGAGAAGGTATGTTTGGGTTATGTAGGTCGTGAGTATCGCCTAGATGGGTGTGTGAGCGATTCGGTAGGTTGCGGGAGAGTATGGAATAGGGGTTGTATAACTGGGAGTAGAGACTCATCTACTGTCCACGGCTTTTGAGATTATGGTCCATCTGGGTTGTGTGTGTGAGTGATATGTTCGTGCTCTTGTAAATATCACATCATTTCATCTTATAACTCAATATATCTTACTAGACGCGAGATCAATATTAGTTTTCCAATGGTCCAGTTGTTTCTGATGTGATATAGTTGAGAGGTCGCTATAAAAGAATCGTCTTTTCGAGGTAACACATAGGCTTGTGTTATTGACACCTTATTCAATTCCACACGAAGATCATATAGGCTGGGTTCATGGTATCAATAGGTGTCATTTTCATCGGTTTCCACAATGTCATGTTTTTTGGAGCGGGGAGGGTTCCTCCGCGTTCATGTTGCGTTGATCGTGTTGAGTACCACGGGGGTGGGTATCGAGGGGGGTTATGCTGTGGTTGGGTGTGGTGAGCAAGGATCAGCGTGGATGAGCTGACTGAAAGAGGGATCAATGGGCACTGCGGGGGGCGGGAATCTGGAATGGCTCAGACACGGGCATGGTTGCTCATATTGTATGTACAGGAGATGCATTGGACTTGTATATGGCGAGACGTCGACCTGTTATATGTCAACATTCATTTATCATAAGACCTAAGGTTCATCACACTCATGAGTTGAGACTGTGTAATGAATATAACTTGTGCACTACCTATCGTTTTGAATAATCTTCATCCAGAGACACTTATCTTTTAAAGCTTTTGAATATCCCAAAAATACTCTTCACAGGTAATTTATCTTCTATAGAGACTGTTTGCAGACACTCAAAGATACCGTTTTTCACAGATGTAATTACTTCATCTACTCTCGTGAAACTGGTAGATATAGTACGATGGTAGATGGGCAAGGTATGAATAGATTCATAGCAATGAAGTTCCTTTTTCAAATTCTCTTACCCTCATAATATTCACGGTCACATATACAACTATTCATTAAATATGAGCATCATCAATATCTTTTATGGAGTCTCATTTCATGTGAGTGCATTGTGGTTTAGGTAAAATTGCAAACTGGACATCGTCTTTAATTTACTCTCGATCACAACTTTTTCTCTTAGTAGATTATACGCCAAGTTCAGCATTTAATGAATTATCAACTACACTTTGGATATAGATTATAGGAGTATTTCTCAAAAGACTCGAGCGACATGTAGCTTGTGGAGATGTGCGCACATGTGCAAATCACTCAAGTCTAAGATCAGACGCTCTATACACACATGAGATCACTTTTTCCAGGTATTGAGACAGATCTATCCACTCTCACTCTACTAGGTGCCTCTGTTTTGATATTGGGGGGACGCGGTTGGAGATATCCTATTCTACACAGTACTCAGTTTGTTCATGATGGCGTGCAGACAGTCCATACAGTTACTAGCAGCACCTCGTATAATCAGCAATGTGAGCCAACAATATAAGCATGATTGTACATAGCGTCCGCATCCCTGTTCTTCTTGATGTGTACACAAATAGCATCCTGAAAGAGTGATCGTTGGTCTTAGAGCGTAACCTCAGATTAGATGTGTCCGAATCATAAGACAGACCGGCTTCATCATACACTAGATCTGCGGATGATAGATTTGCCAAGAACATAGTTTGTGCCATGGGAGCCTCACCAACGTCAGAATCGTAAGCATCACAATCATCAACTTGAAATATATTATCCACATTGAGAGCTAAGTCCTGAACCGGTTGCTCATCCACATCTTCATCAATAGCATTGTCCTGTCCACCAGCTAGGAACAATAACTGCTCTTCATCCAAGACTACCCTATTCTCTTGAGCTTGCATCAGCAACATCTTGTCTTTGAAGTATTCGAAGTTTTGTGGACGCTTGGGTTGAGTGCAGTTCCTTGCTATGTGGCCTACCCCGTTGCAGTTGTAGCACTTAACCTGCCTAGCTTGACCTGGATTAGCATTCCCTACTCTGTTCTGTGCTCCCCCATAACCAGCTGCACCTGTACCCCGTGCATTATTACCATGTCCTCTGTTCTGTCGACCCTGAACATTCTGAACAACAACCCTGCCGTCTTGTACTGTAGCTTGATTCCTTAGGTTTGATGAAGTTCTGAGTTGATTGTTTGTTTTTGGGAAGGAAGGTTTTTGTAAGATGGGTGAGTAAGGCAAGTGTGTTGGTTAGGTTCTCGATTAGGTTGTCAGTTGGAGAAAGTCCCAAATCAGATTGTGAGGTGTCAGCAGAGTGTGGTTGATGATATGTGGTCGGTGGAATTGTTGATGATTGTGAACAAAATTGTGAGGTGAAACATTTGGACCATCAAGGTTCAAGAGGTCAACTGTCTGTTGTGTGAGACGTTCCAACATCATCTTATTCTCGTTGTCATAGTGCATCTGTTGCTTCAAATAAGCATATAGTTGATCAAAGTTTGAATCCTTTAAGCCTTTGTTAAGTTTCACAGCGGTAACAAATCTACCCCATTCAGGCAACATGTTATTCACAAACTTTGAGTTCAACTGTATTTTTGACATTGTCATCTTGATGTTCCGCATGTCATTAATGAGCTTGGCAAACCTGACATAGTAGTCGTGAATGGTTTCGCCTTTGTTCTGCAAATTTTCGAAAGTCATCATACAATTGTGATTCGCGGTCTTCCGTTTGTTAATTTCCGTTCCTTCCAAAAGCATCTTCACATTGTCCCCTATGTCTTTGCAATCATGAAATGATTAATAAGTGAATAGATATCTTTTGGTAAACCTTGAATATATTATGTTTGTTGCCTCGAAATGTCCGGCATTGTAACCTATCCTTCTCATCCTGTAACAGATCCGAATAGACTCGAGGTCGTTCAGGACCTAGATTGAGTGAACCTTCAGTTCCTTCAGCAACAATTACTCGCGTGGTCCCCATCTGAAATGGTCCTTCATCAATTGACTTTAAAATGTTTACCCCATTCTCCTTACCCCGATAGTACAATCGAATACCGTTGTTTGCCCTCATGTACGTAAAGTCCGTCTATCAAGCCTAAGTGGGTCGCGGTAACGGAACCGGCATATTGGAATTCCTATGAAAGATTAGCCATAGTGCTGTACTTTGTTAAATGATAATGTTGGATTCGATTCAATGAATGTGATTGTGTGTTAAAAGTGATGTTTGTTTGTGGGATTAGGTGATATGTTGTATGATTGTGATTTGGTTAGGTTGAAATAAGTTAACTTAATGTCGATAATGAAACTTAGGCAAGAGGCAGTGATGAAGTCTAGTCAAAACGCAATGAAGTATCCACCAAAACGCAGACCTATATTTTTGTCAAAACGCAATGAAGATTATGAGTCAAAAACGCAACGTTGAATTTGACAAAACCACGATGAGATTCAACCATAAACCAAAACGCAACCAATTAAAAAATTAGGCAGAGTCTCCCTTAGTCAAAACGCAACAATTTTCTTCAAAACGCAGTCTCTTTTCTTCAAAACGCAATACCTCAAAACGCAGTGACTCAAAACGCAGTCTCTTTCTTCAAAACGCAATGAATCAAAACGCAGTCTGTTGTACTTCACAAAACGACAAAACGTAGTGTACTTTCCTTTGACAAAATGAAGTACTATTTATTAAAACGCAACGAAGAATGTCTCAGAAAGGTCAAAACGCAATGAAGAACATACGAACTTTTTCACCTAAAAACACTTAAAAATCACCCTTTTGAACGTTTTTTCTTGGTTTCTTTTGCACAACTTGGTCCTAGAAGGTTATAACAACTACAAAAACACTAACTTTAACATCACAAACATGAAAATCAAAGAGTGACAAAAATAAGACCATAAACCTTCAAAAACCAAACTTTTGATCTAAAACTAACCAAGAAACGCACCTCACAATCTTAGCTAATCATCCCATGTGCTCAGATACCAAATGTAGATATTGGATTTCATCAACACAAACAAGAATATATTTGGGTTGGCAAATTATCTAGAGAGAGAAAGTGAAGTATTTCTAGTGAGAGAAAAACCAAATAAAAGCTTTATGATAAAATAACAGCCAACCCCTTCCCATGGCTTAAAGGGGTTTATAAACAATTGTTTGTAAGCTCTAAGGGCTTGGGAATGGCTTACACTTGGGTAAAAAACTCTGGGCCAATACCTGAGAGCCATATGCTTACTTTTCTAACTACGATCTATGCTAGCTAAAACGGTTACACGTCCAAAGGTTGAACCGGATCTTTTTCATAATCCCTAACAACTCTAACATTCCTCTTGCAAAGTGAACATATTTATGACAATTGTAGCAATCCAATTTAGACCTGTCAAATCTAACTCTTTGACCATTTACATCCAACTTCCTTCCCGTCCTCTTGATGAATATCCTAGCTTTAATTGTCAGCATGGCCATCTCTCATTACAAATCTATTTCTTCTAGGTCATCAATATTAATTTGTTCTAGATCCTCTTGTGAAAGTTGAGGAGAACTGGGCTGACTAGCTAGGAAAGCACAAATCACAGCATCACTAAGGTTATCTCCAGATGTAGGATTCCTTTGAGTATGAGCAGCACTAACTCCATAAGCAGTGTTATCTGCTTCATTTGTGCCGCTACTGCTGTTAGTGCTGTTGGAGGACACAAAAGCCACATTTTGTAGATTTTTACTTGTACTTGATGATCTTGAGATTTTAGGTTCATATATCTTCAAGTTGTTGTATAAGTCATCTAAACTGATGGTCTCTATTTCCTATTTGTTCCTCCAAATCAAAGCATGAGTCTTCCATTCAGATGGAAGACTTCTCAACAGTTTTAAGTTCATGTCCTCTTGTGTAATAACTTCACCTTGGATCTCCAACTGACTAATAAGTTTTTGCAACCTATCAAAAGTTTGATCCATTGTCTCTGAACTTAATCCTGTAAAGTTCTCAGATTATTGCTTGAGTAGAGTTCTCTGAACTTTCTTGGATTCCTTGTTTCCTCCATACCTCTTCTCAATGGCTTCCATGAGCAATTTTGCATCTTTATATGAATGGAAATTCAGTTGATCCTTATTTTGGAGTGCCATCAAGGTAAAAGGATTGTCCCCAAGCGAAGCAAAGCAAAAATCAGCCAACGAATTTTGCTTAGACGTGCCTCCTACTACAGGACTGAGTTTATGCAACGACTCGTGATCAGGCGGCGAAGA
This sequence comes from Tanacetum coccineum, assembly GCA_026074375.1. Taxonomy (NCBI): domain Eukaryota; kingdom Viridiplantae; phylum Streptophyta; class Magnoliopsida; order Asterales; family Asteraceae; genus Tanacetum; species Tanacetum coccineum. The sequence continues at coordinate 35,994 of BQNB010033475.1, forward strand.
CTCAGGAACTATACCGTAATCTCTACATTGAAAGATCGTACTGACTTCGTTTTATTGAGATACTTAGGGCCTACACCTTCTATTATATCTACCACATTTGCTAAGAAACTTAATATGACTCCTACACCATTAATTGAACGTGTAATCATTTCAACCCCAATGAAGAACCATATGCTTATTGACCATGAATATGTTAAGCTCATCTCTGCTATGAAGGCACGTACCTTGATTTCTCATGGGTGCCAAGGTTTTCTGGCTTCTGTTATGGACACATCTTTGGAGAGTCCTAATATTGAAAATCTTTCTGTTGTTCGTGAATTCGCTGATGTTTTTCCCGATGAACTTCCTGGACTTCCTCCGGCTAGAGAGATTGAATTTGGCATTGAGTTAATTCCCGGTGCTGAACCTATCTCAAAGGCTCCGTATCGTATGGCACCCAGTTAATTGAAGTGAGTTAAAGGAGCAATTACAAGAGATGTTGAAATGGCTTTATTAGACCCAGTGTTTCACCTTGGGGTGCACCGGTCTTATTTGTTAAGAAGAAGGATGGGAGCATGCGCTTGTGTATTGATTACCGCGAACTCAACCGTATTACGATTCGTAACCGCTATCCTCTTCCGCGAATCGACGATTTGTTTGACCAACTGCAAGGGGCCAAATATTTTTCTAAGATTGATCTGCGATCTGGTTATCACCAGCTTCGTGTGAGAGAGCAGGATATTTCTACAGACAATTTTCGTACGCGGTATGGAAACTACGAGTTTCTTGGTTATGCCTTTCGGTACTGACTAACTCCATGCTTGATGTTTATTAATTTGATGAACCGTAATTCACAGTAACCTGATAAGTTCGTTATTCTTTTTCATCGATACGACATCCTCAATTACTCTAAGTCTGAAGAAGAGCATGAGCGAAAACATCTATAGGATTGTGTTAGAGAATCCTTAGATAGAAGAAGTTGTATGCGAAGTTTTCAAAGTGCGAATTCTTTTAAAACAAGTCGCTTTCCTTGGTCATATTGTATCTGCAACGGCATCCATTATGGATCCGATCAAGGTTGAAGCTATCACCAAATGGCCGGACCTACTACGGTGATGGAAGTGAGAAGTTTTTTGGGGCTTTGCTGGCTAGTTACTGACATTTGGTTGAGGGTTTCTTCTCCACGAATTAGCTTTACCTCTTACCCAGCCCTGATGAGAAAGAGTGAGAAGTTTGGTTGTGGACGGATGAAGCGTTTCAGGAGAGTTTGAGAATTGAAACGGAGATTGGTGTCCATGCTCCGATAATTGACTCTTCCATCAGGTTCCGTGTTTTCAGATATACAAGGGAGCATCGAAGAAGTTTGGGTTGTGTTGAGCAACATGGGAAGGTGATCGCTTCACGCCTACGCTTCAAGAACAACTGAAACCTTAAGAAGTAAATTATCCAACCCATGTTCTTAGAGTTACGCTCGGTGGTTTTGTATTGAAGAACTGAAAAAAAGAGACACTATCTGTAAAAGGTAAAGCTTATGATATTATTCATAGATAAAAAGAGTCTCAAAATATTTTTACTCAGCGAGAACTTAACATGAGACAGAGAAGATATTGTAACTTTTTAAAAGATATGACACAACATTATCCAGTACCATCCGGGCAAGGGGCTAAATGTCGTGCCGATCAGCATTTAGTCGAAATCTAGGATGATAGCTTGTTTTTGATTCCATAATCCCTTCATGAATTAGAGCGTGGATGTTGAGCTATGTGTACGAGTTCTGGTGGCTATTAGGGCGAGTATGGAGGATAGAGACTACCTCATGCAAGAACAAGAAGATCAAAAGGGACGACGGTGAGTTGTGGCTAAATGTGCATAGATAGTTGAAGACAGTGAAACATACTGAGTTCCGTGTTTGATGGGACGTGTTGAGTGGTTTGAAGATAGGACATTGTGTTTCCTAATGAACAGGACTTCGCGAGCAGGTTATGACGGAAGCTCATAGTTCTCCATTTACTATACCATCACGTTCAACCAAGATGTACAAAGATTTGAAAAAACAGTAACTTTTGGTGGAACGGCATGAAGCAAGATGTGGCTACAATTTGTATCCAAATGTATGACTTTTCAGCAGGTCAAAATTGAACATCAGAGACTAGAGTTTTTACAAAGCCGGGAGATTACCTATGTGAAATTGGGATGAGATTATCATGGATTTTCGTACTGGTTTCCCTACTACCAGAAAAGACATGATGCTATTAGGTGGTTGTGATTCGCCTCTAACCAAGTCTGCTCATTTCTTACCCATTAGTTCGGAAGAACTATGGTATTAGTAAGTTGGCGGAGATTTTTGGACAGTACATCGTTAGACTGCATGGTACTTACTCCTACTTCTATGTGTCGACAGAGACCTAGAAGTTTACGTCTCATTTTGGAAAGGATACAGAAAGACTGTAGGAACTCGTCCTTAAGTTCATACAAACATCCTTACAGCATTTCTCTTCAAACCGATGGTCCAGTCCAAGAGGACCAGTTCAACCTTGAAAGATATGTTAAGGCTTGTGCTTTGAATGGACGGGTAGTTGGGATGAAATATTTTGTGCTTGAGGGAGTTGCCTACAATAATGAGTTGGCAATGCCTAGCATCAAGGCAGCACCTTTCAGCTTTAGTATGGTAGAAAATGTTGAGCACACTATTTGCTGGGATGAAGTAGGTGAGCGTTTGATTGAAGGTCCGGAGCTCATGAGATTACTAATGAGAAAGTGGCTGTTGCAAAGGAGAAATTGAAAGAGGCTAGATCGCGACAGAAGAGTTATGCTGATAAGAATCGACGTGACTAGAGTTTCAAAGTTGGAGATCGTGTATTTTTGAAGGTTCGCCATTCAGGGGCGTTAAACGTTTTGGATCAAGGGCAAGCTCAGTCCTCGATTCATTGGTCCATTTGAAATTTTGGAACGTATGGAGAGGTTTGTATCGTCAGGCGCTTCTCCGCAGTTACGCACGTTCACGCTGTCCCTTTCATGTATCTCTTTTGAGGGGATACCATTATCATCCATTGCATGTCGCATCTTATCCTTTTGATCAGATTCAGCCTGATATGTCCTTGTCTGAAGAACCTGAATCCATTCTAGATCGTCAAGAGAGAGTCATGAGAAACAAAGTCATTCCTTTTGTGAAGATTCTTTGGAAGAATCCACCCAAGCGGAGGCTACCTGGGAGAACCGAAAGATTCTTTAGAAAGATGTCTAGTTCGGTATGTGTCGTTTCGTTCTCATTTCGTTTTTCATTTCCGGTTCATTTTCATTTTCGAGGACGAATTTTTTTTTTTAAAAAGGGAAGAAGATTAAAAACCTAAAAAATCTCAACAAATGTAAAATTACCAAAATACCCCTAATGCAAGAAAATTTCACAAAAGCTTAAATAAAATTCATTTAAGTGTTAGAAATTATGAAAATACAAAATATGGCAAGTATGAAATTTATGTAAGATGAAAATACTTTATGTTATACAAGGAAAATAATTAAAATTATATATATATGTATATATGCCGAATTATGTATAATAATTTAATTATACATTATTATTAATATAAAATAATTATAGATAAATACATAATAATTATGAAAATGATAAAATCTGATTTTATCCTATTTGAAAGCCCATGGGACTCGGCCAAACTTTTATGTATATCTTTTATTCACTTTCATTTTATTAATTCCTAAAAACAAATATCACCGAACCCTAATAAAATTAAGAGGCGGCACATTCGAATTTTTCCAGGGCTTGTGCGATTTTTCTAAGATTATTTGAAGGTTAAGGAGTGTGGGAAAAATAGTGGGAAGCTTGGGGAGTGCTTGGTTCGATTTTGATTATTTTTTGTTCGAAAAGCTTACCAAACCACTACCCCCCACAACCCCCACCGGTTTCATAAAATCATAACATCATCAAGGTCATACACGGTAATTTGTAACTCATTTTTCATCATATAATAATGTTAATATTACCTGGAAAAAATGTTCATGAAGCATTTAATTTTATTTTATAAATCAAAATTATATTCAAACCCTAATTTTGGATTAAATATGAAATCGGCATATACAATATTTGTAAAATTTATTTTATATTTTTCTAAGGTTTTTCATATCACATATAACTCAGAAAAATTGTTGGAAAAATTTAGAAGTGATTCGAATAATTATTGGGGATTTAAGTGTGTTTGCCGAATTCGAAAATAAGGGAAAAAGGAAAGAAAATGGTTAAAATGAATTAGGGTTAGGGTTTTGTTATTTTGTCCAGGAGAATTTAATGCCAATGATTGAATAATAATTATGTTAGTGATTGGGAAAAATTTATTTAGGGTTTTGTGGATTTAATTGTTAGCCGATTGTGATATAAAGAGTATAAGGACTTGTTTTGTAATTTCTGAAACTATGGGGTCTATTTTAGACATGTTATTATATTTAGTATATTCTGTATAAAATAAGTTGGGGGGTATAAAATGTCATTTTGATATTATTTTGGATTTAAAATGGTTAATTACATATATTAAGTAATTAGAAAGTAATTAATTAAAATAGAGGGACCTAAAACTTAAAATCTGGAAAGAATAAGGTTTGGTTAGTAATTAATGTACAAAGTATGATTTTTGTCATATATGAACTCTATAAGGCTTGTTTTGTAATATTGGTAATTAAATGATAATTTTAATAATTAATAAACCAAAAGGGAGAAAATATGTAAAGTATGTAAAGAAGGGTTTGAACTTTGTAAATGCAGAAAATGAAGTAATAATTTGAAATAAAATGTGAAACTTTGATATTTACACTTATTTAAACCTTGAAAACTGTTGATTTTTTGAAAATAAACCCTAAAATATGAAGTTGTCCATAATTTAACCCTAAGCTTTAATTTGGGCATATTAAAGTCCCCCTAAGCTATTCAAAAAACTTCATAAATCTCAAATGATGAATATTAACTAATTTTGGAAAGTTACTAAAAATAGAAAGTTACTATTATTGTGAAATTACAAAAAAAAATAAAAGTTACTACTTTAAGGAAAGTTACTAAAAATAGAAAGTTACTAATTTTGGAAAGTTACTAAAAATAGAAAGTTACTAATTTTGGAAAGTACAAAAATAAAAGTACTAATTTTTGAAATTAACTAAAAAATGGAAATTACTAAAAAATGGAAATTACTAAAATGTAAGAATGAACTTAAATTAATGATTTATAATTCGAATTTATCATTTTCATTAGTTTAGTCAAGAGGGAGTGATTGTGATATTCCTGTGGTGTTTTCTTTGGTTATTGCTTTGCTTCGGAATAAGGTACAGATATTCTGACCTTATCGTTAAGGTTTCTCAATGAACATATCCCTCCTACTTTGAATGTTCTTATTAGATTTGCTACATTTGCTCTGAGCCTTTTATCTTGGCTTTCTTATATGATCTGTCATTATGTTCCATTTGAACCCTGCTATGCTACCTTTGATATTTGAACCTTTGATATTTGAACCTTTGACATTGAACCTTTGCTATGATCCCTTTGAAATGAACTTTGATATGACTTTGCATTGAACTCTTCATTTTGAGAACCAAGCCACTATTTGTTTCCTAGCCATAAAGGTAACATGGTCGTGTCATTGATGCACCTTTGGCATGACTCATGTATGAGTGAGTGATTTCTCTCCCCGCGCGTCCCCCATGTTTGATATTATAGTAGCACTATGAAGATTATTGGTTTAAAAGGGGCGTATGGATGCAACCTAGATTGTTTTGTTTTTCGGATGGATTATGAACATTATGATAATTGGATAATTTGGTGACTGATGATGGGTAGCAATCCACGTCTTTCACATTTGGAGCTCGCACTACCATGGTTTACAATGATATGATTTGTTTTATGGTGCTTGGTAATTGGACTTGATTGATTTCTATTCATCTTACCTAACACTCTGATTAGATCTTTTGAAATTGTCTTACCTTTTATAGTTAGTATCCCTTTGATCATGTATTGTGATATCCTTTGTACCTTGTATCGTATCCTTTGATTTCCCGTTATCCTTTGTAATGATTTATATATATCTGTTCACCTGGCATTGTAAGCTCAGCCGTACTATTCTGTTTCCTGCGGTATTGGAAAAAAATGCGGTAATTAAGCTAGGAGCTGGGGTTGCTTTCCAGATTATGAGTCTGAGTGTAGACTTACCCCTAAGATCTTAGTTATGATATATGTAATTGTATTCTTTTTTTCTTTTCAATACATTTTGTTATTTCGTTTGATCTGTTTTATTCCTTGATAACCTATGTACCTTTAGTTATTTGACTTGATGATCCTTTGGTTATTATACTTAAACTACCGCTGTTTATGCTTGATGTTATGATTATGTATGCTTTTGAGTCATCACCATATTTGTATTACTTCTACCTTTTGGGTCAGGGCGTTACAATGTGATATCAACAACGTGGTTTGGTTGTACATCGTCGTGCATCTCGTGTTCTTCATGATGATCACAAACAGCATCTTGATAGTGATCATGGTCATGTACCTCAGATTAAGACGTCCCGAATCATAAGATGACCGGCTCATCAAAACTGGATCTCAGATGATAGATTAGACCATGAACCTAGTTTGATGCCGTATAGCCATCATCAACATCAAATCATAGGGCATCACCGTCATCATGCTTGAAACACATTATCCACGTTGAAACAAAGTCTTTATAACCGGTTGCACATCCACATCTTCATCAATAGCATTGTCCTGTCCACCAGCTAGGAACAATAACGCTCCTTCATCCAAGACTACCCCATACTCTTAAGCATGCATCAGCCACATCTTGTCCTTTGAAAAGTATTTCTGAGTTTTTGTGGACAGCTTGGGATTGATGCAAGTATCTAGCTATATGCCTACCCCATAGCAGTTGAGAGCACTTAACCTTCCTAGCTTACCGATTAGCATTCCCCACACTGTTATTCTCCATCCCCATCAACCAACTGCACCTGTACCCCGTGCATTATTACCATGTCCTCTATTTTGTCGACCCTAAACATTCTGAACAACAACCCTTCCATCTTGTACTGTAGCTTGATTCATTGGGTTCGAAAGGTTCGATTGATTGTTTTTTGAGGAGGAAGGTTTTGTATGACTGGGTGAGTAAGGCAAGTGTGTTGGTTAGATTCTCGATTAGGTTGTCAGTTGGAGAAAGTCCCAAATCAGATTGTGAGGTGTCAGTAGTATGTGGTTGATGATATGTGATCGGTGGATTTGTTGATGACTGAGAATGATACTGTTGAGGTGAAACATTGGACATCAAGGCAAGGGGATCAACTGTCTGTTGTGTGAGACGGTCCGACATCATCTTATTCTCGTTGGCATGTGCCTCGTGTTACTTCAGGTAAGCATATAGTTGATCAAAGTTTGAATCCTTCAAGCCTTTGTTAAGTTTCACAGCTGTAACAAATCTACCCCATTCAGGCAGCATGTTACTCACAAACTTTGAGTTCAACTGTATTTTTGACATTGTCATCTTAATGTTCCGCATGTCATTAATGAGCTTGGCAAACCGGACATAGTAGTCGTGAATGGTTTCTCCTTTGTTCTGACGAAAGTGTTCAAAGTCATCATACAGTTGTGATTCACGGTCTTCTTTTGTTACTTCCGATCCTTCCAAAAGCATCTTCACATTGTCCCATATGTCCTTTGCATCAGTGTAATGATTAATGAGTGAATAGATATCTTTTGGTAGACCTTGAAGTATGATGTTTGTTGCCCGGATGTCAGCATTGTACCTATCCTTCTCATCCTGTGACAGATCCGAATAAACTCGAGGTCGTTCAGGACCCAGATTGATTGGACCTTCAGTTCCTTCAGCAACGATTCCTCGCGTGGTCCCCATCTGAAATGGTCCTTCATCAATTGACTTTAAGATGTTTACCCCATTCTCCTTACCCTGACAATATAATCGAATACGTTGTTGCCATGAAGCAAAGTCAGCCTTATCGAGCATAGGTGGTCGGGTATCGAAACCGGCACATTGGATGTCCTCTGAAAGATTAGCCATAGTGATTACTTGTGATATGATTAAGTTGATCGATCAATGATTAGTGATTGTATGTTAAAAGTGATGATTGTTTGATGGATTAGGTGATATGTTGTTTGATTGTGATTTGGTTTGGTTGAGTTAATGTTAACTTAATGTTGATTGAAGTTTTGTCAAAAGGCAGTGATAAATTATCAAAATGCAGTGAAGAGTCTTGAGTCAAAACGCAATGGAGAATCTTGGGTCAAAACGCAATGAAGATTCTTGAGTCAAAACGCAATGAAGTATGAGTCTTTGAGTCAAATAAAACGCAATAGAGTAATCTGAGGGTTCAATACGCAATGAAGACTCTTGAGGTTTTATCAAACGCAACGTTTTGCGATTTGATCAAAACACAAACCAATTAAAAAAATTAGGCAGAGTCCTCCCTAGTCAAAAAGAACGAAAGTTTCTAAAACGCAACCTGTAGTCAAAACGCAACGACCAAAACGCAACCTCTAGGTCAAAACGCAATGATCAAAACGCAACGATCAAAACGCAACCTCTAGGTCAAAACGCAATGATCAAAACGCAATATGCTTTCTTCACCCAAAACGCAACCAAGAATGTCTCAGAAGGTCAAAACGCAACGACGAAAATACAAACTTTTTCACCTAAAAACCATTAAAAATCACCCTTTTGAACGTTTTTCACTTGGTTTCTTTTGACAACTTAGTCTAGAATGTTTTATACAACTATAAAAAAACGACTTTCTTAACTATCACCAAACTTGAGAATCAAAGCGTGTCAAGAATAAGACCATAAACCTTTTTTAAACCAAACTTTTGATCTAATACTAACCAAGGAACGCAACACAATCTAGTCCTAATCTTCCCAGGTGCCTTGATACCAATTGTAGTATACATGATATCATAACACAAGTAAGAGATGATGGGTTGGCCTACTTTTATTATAGAGAGAGAGAAAGTGGTCTTTCTAGAGAGAGAAAGTGCAAGATAATGTATTAGCTTGAAATAAACAACCAACCCCTTCCCATGGGTGGGAATGGGTTTATATACAATGTGTTTTGTGAGCATTATGGGCTTGGGTATGGGCTTACACTTGGGTAAAATACCCGGCCCAATACCGAAAGCCATACGCTTACTTTCTAACTACGAGCTATGCTATACTAAATGATACACGGGGGTGACCGAGTCTTTTTCATAATCCTAACAATATACATAATACGTACACAGAATATTATGTACACGACATTTGAAACTACGCAAAGCCTTCAAATGATTTCATTTCCACAAGTACCATGATTCACCATTCATGTACTTCAATCTCATACACATATAAAACACATAAAACATATAATGACACACATAAACTGAATTATACAGGCTTTAACTATCCTGCTAAAATCTCAGTTGTCACAGAATCTCCTCCTTTAGAAAATCTCATCCTGAGATTTAACCATTAGTCTCGACAATAGCATTCTCAAACAATTGGGGATACTTAGCCTTCATATGATCCTCACATTCTCAGGTAAACTCTGGTCCATGCTTGGAATTCCACCGCACTTTCACAATAAGTATTTTACTACGCTTAAGAGTCTTGACCTCACGACCCATAATCTCTAAAGGCTCTTCTACAAAACGTAAGGTCTTATCTAGCTTAATCTCATCCAACAGCACATGCAAATTTGCATCAGCTAAACACTTCTTTAGATTTAACACATAAAACGTGTCATGCACACCACTCAATTCTTTAGGTAATCTCAACCTATATGCCACAGAACCAATCCTGTCAAGGATCTCGAAAGGTCATACAAATCTTGGAGCTAACTTTCCTTTCTTTCCAAACCGTACTACACCTTTCCAAGGTGAGACTTTCAACATTACATGATCACCAACTTGAAACTCTAAAGGTTTCCTTCTATTATCTGCGTAGCTCTTCTGACGATCTCTAGCAGCTTTAAGCCTATCTCTAAACACAACCACTTTATCAGTTGTTTCTTACACCAATTCTGGTCTAATTAATCTGCAATCACCTATCTCAGCCTACAATACCGGTGACCTACACTTCCTTCCATACAACGCCTCAAAATGACATAAGACAAAACAACGAATGCTCGAATGATAGCTATTATTGTAGGAAAATTCAGCCAATGGAAAATGAATATTCTAACTTCCACCAAAATCAATCCCACACGCTCTCAGCATATCCTTTAACGTTTGTATTATATGCTCTCTTTGTCCATACGTCTGAGGATGATAAGACGTACTCATATCTAAACGCGTTCCCAACGCTTTTTGCATCGTTTGCCAAAACCTTGACGTAAAACGTCCATCCCTATCAGAAATAATCGATGTTGGTACACCATGTCGTGCAACAATCTCATCGATGTACAACCTTGCTAACTTTTCCATACTATAATCCTCTCGTATTGCCAAGAAATGCGCCGATTTGGTCAACCTATCAACTATGACCCAAATCGCATCATGACCACTACTTGACCTTGGCAACTTTGTTATAAAGTCCATAGCTATTTTCTCCCACTTCCACTCAGGTATCTCAGGTTGTTGCAATAAACCTGACGGTCTTTGATGCTCAGCCTTCACCTTTGCGCATGTCAAACACTTGCTAACATAAATAGCAATCTCCTTTTTCATACCCGGCCACCAATACATGTCTCGAAGATCATAGTACATCTTGTCCGCTTCGAGATGCACAGAGTACCTCATCTTATAAGCTTCGTCCATGATCTTGGTTCTTACACCACCCACTAATGGAACCCATATACGATCCATATAGTATAGGCTTCCATCCTCTCTCTTTTCCATTTGTTAGTTTGTACCATTCAATGCTTCAGCCATCACATTTTCATCCTTAAACGCTTTACTTTGAGCTGCCAATATCAATCCTCTAACTCCAGACTGAATTGTCACAACCATTGCTCGTACTCGTCGAGGCTTCACTCTATCCTTTCTACTTAAAGCATCAGCTACTGCATTTGCTTTACCAGGATGGTACTTAATCTCACATTCATAATCACTAAACAGCTCTAACCATCTCTTATGACGCATATTCAACTCCTTCTAGTCGAATATGTGTTGAAGGCTCTTATGATCTGTATAGATAACACTCTTTGTTCCATACAAATAATGCCTCTAAATCTTTAGCGCAAACACCACCGTGCCTAACTCTAAGTCATGAGTCGTGTAGTTCTTCTCGTAGATCTTCAATTGTCTTGATGCATAGGCGATTACCTTATCCCTTTGCATAAGAACACATCCTAATCCTTGGTTTGACGTATCACAATAAACCACAAAATCTTCAATTTGTCCTTCAACGTTTGAAAAGCTTCCTCCTGCTTCTCACCTTACTCATATTTTTTATTCTTCTGAGTCAACGAAGTAAGAGTTTTAGCAATCTTGGAGAAATTTTCAATGAAACATCTATAATATCCAGCCAATCCCAGAAATGATCTTACTTCAGATGGTGTCGTAGGAGCTTTCCAACTTTTCACCGCTTCAATTTTACTTGGGTCCACGTGAATACCATCATGATTTACCACGTGTCCAAGAAAATGTACCTCTTGCAACCAAAACTCGAACTTGGAGAACTTCGCATATAACTTCTCCTTCCTTAGCAAATCTAACATCAATCTCAAATGATTTTCATGATCCTCCTTCGTCTTTGAGTATATCAAGATATCGTCAATAAACACTATGACGAACTTATCCAGGTACGGTTTGCACACTCGGTTCATTAAATCCATGAAAACTGCGGGTGCATTTGTTAATCCAAATGGCATAACCGTAAACTTAAAATGCCCATATCGTGTTCTGAAAGCGGTCCTCGAGATATCATCATCATGCACTCTCAGCTGATGATAACCAGATCGAAGGTCTATCTTAGAGAAGTAGCGCGCTCCTTGAAGTTGGTCAAAAAAATCGTCAATCCTAGGGAGTGGATAATGATTTTTGATGGTCAACTTGTTCAGTTCACGATAGTCTATGCACATGCAAAACGATCCATCCTTCTTCTTGACAAACAAAACTGGCACTCCCCATGGTGAGTGACTTGGCCGAATAAATCCCTTGTCTTGCAACTCTTAAAGTTGCGCCGATAGTTCTTGCATCTCCGAAGGCGCTAGTCGATATGGCAACTTCGCTACGGGCGTCGCTCCAGGAATCAAATCCATACGAAACTCTACTTGTCGTTGTGGCGGTAATCCTGACAGGTCTTCTAAAAATACGTCCTCGAAATCACGTACGATAGGAATGTCGCTTAACGTTGCTTCATTTGCCTTTGTGCTCATTAACGTCTTTGTTTTCCCGAAATTACGTTCTTCTTGAACACAGAGTACCTTACCTCCTTCTACAGGTATCCTAACTATCTTCTCGTGACACACGATCACAGCCTTTTGGTTCGACAACCAATCCATTCCTACTATCACATCAAAACTTCCTTCTCCTAATGGTATCAAGTCTATAAGGAACATAGAATCTCCTAGTTCTAGTCTACAGCCACGGAAAATTCTATCAACTTCTTCCTTCTTACCATTAGCTACTTCTATCACATATCAATGGTTTGCAATAGTAGGTTTCGCATTTAATAAGGGCGCAAATTTAGTGGATATAAAACTAAAATCAACACCAGAATCGAAAAGCACAGTAGCGTAGAGATTGTTTAAGGAATACGTACCCGTCACTACATTATGATCCTAAAGAGCATCAACAACATTCACGTTGCAAGCCCTTCCTCTAGCTCGGTTCTCATTGCCTTGGGTGTTCCTATTCCCTTCCAACGCTAGTTGATTTCCAGATTGATTACGTTCTCGGTTCCACTTAGGACAATTTGGATGTAAGTGATCTAAACTTCCACACTCATAACAAGCTTTCTGCCTATCTCTTGGCCTAACTGCTCGTATCGGCTCTGCATGCCTAACCGGTGCTCTACAGTCTCTGGCCATGTAACCCGACCTTTGGCAATCGTAGCACACTAAGCATGGTCCTTTTTCAGCATGAAACCCCTTACACCTAGCGCACTTTGGAAAATTTCCATTTTCTCTTCTAAGAGGAACTGCTGCTATAAATCCTCATCCCCCTTTAGATTTCTTTTCGTCCTTTCTAACACTTTCTGACTTACTCGCCTCATCCCTTTCTTTCCTTTTCTCACCAGCCTTAGCCAAAGTACTACTGCAGAATGTCTCATCAGTCAATATCCCAGCAGTAAGAATAGCAGCTTGAATAGTACCAGGTTGACTGGCTCGAAGCATTCCATGAATCTGAGATGGCAACCCGTTAATGTACTTGTGACACGCTTCGCCTCAGGAGTTACCAAGTGTGGAACCAACTTTGCCAACTCATGAAATTGATCAGTATATCCAGCATGATCAGCACCAACCATTGAATGATTCCAGAACTCACCTTCTAACTTCTCAATCTCATTGCTTGGACAAAACTCCGTCGTTAGCAATGCCTTAAAGTCATTCCACGCCATTGCATTAGCAGCATCTCGACCTCTTGCTTGGACTTGAGTATTCCACCAAGTCAAAGCTTTGCCAATGAATGAACTCGCGGCATACTTCACCCTTTGATTAGCCAAACATCCGCTATTATCTATCACGGATTCCATCTTTTCAATCCATCTAGTCAATGCCACCGCACCACCAGTTCCGTCAAAGTCTCGAGGTCCACACGCCACAAATCCTTTGTAGGTGCAACCATTGTTTCCTCCACCATTTCCATTACCATTGGCATTGTTGAGGTTGTTAGTCACTTGAGTCACGATGTTTGGGATGATGTTCTGAAGTTGTTGAGCAATAATTTCTGCGACATCAGGAGGGTTGGTAGGTTGTCGTGTTTGAACCATGTTTCTGCTAAGACATAGGATTATATATATTAGACGATATACTACGGATTTCATATCCTATGATATTACTATTCCCACAATACTATATACGTACAAGCATAACCAACCAATATGTGTCAACACCAATTACATGTAATCATACTTGCAAGTCCATTTGTGTTGTGGCGCATGTATAATTATGTTGTACACTGATGTAGTATTATAGTATGTATAATATCAAAGTATAAAGAAATTTACTAAAAATCCTTGAGGGCAAATATTTAAAGTAAAAATCTACACAAAAATATCCTACGTTTACCGGTAAGTGATTATCGGGTCGTTTTCCCAAAGACTTATGAAATTGAGACCTCGTTTGTTATTTGGACAATGACTTGAATTGGTTCAAACTTTTTGAATTAATTTCCTATATCTACAATTAAAAACAATTAAAGCAAGTAAAATTAACGACTAAGCAATTAAAGACAAAAACGAATAACGGGGATTAATGAAAACGTGACAAATAAGCAAGAATACTAAAATTAAACCCTAAATGATTTTCTAAACTTTTTCTAATCCTATTTGACTATTTGAAAAGAAAAGGCTAAGGAAATTCTAAAACGAGGGTGTTTAAAGCTTAAAAATGAAGAAAACGAGAACGGGGATCAAATCTCGTTCTTTAAAAAGTGAAATTACAAAATATTAACCCTACGAAAGTAAATTTCAAACCTAAGCCTAAAATATGATAAAAGAAAATTTTTAGAAAAAAAAATTTATTTTTTTGATTATTTTTCTATTTTTTATGACTTTTTAAAGTTTTTAATTAAGAAAAATGATTAAAAATACTAAATCTATTTCTAAAAATATGGAAAAATTACTAAAAGTGTAAAAAGTAGAGCTGGATTTTATAAAAATGATAAATGAAAATAAGCTAAAACGATAAGCCCTAATAAGCTGATACTAAGCTACGGCTTATATAACTAAAAAGGAAAACAAAGAGTGTTTAAGAAATTAATAAAGCAAAGAATGTTTGAAAAAGACCCAAGGCGCAGTGGTAGTGAGTGTGTAGTGTGTTGTGTTATAAAAAGGTGAGGAGGGTAGAGGTCAGGGGTTCGAGCCTTGCTCACCCCTGACTTCCTCTTTTCCCTTTTGTTTATTTTTGCAAAAGCTTTAAAAAGCAAAATTATTAAACAGCTTATAATAAGCTATTTTTGTGAAAACAACTCTTTTGTAAGTCACTAAATAAGCTTAATAGAGCTTAAAATAGATAACACTTTAACTCTTTTTAAACTTTATAAAAACTCAAAGCACAAAATAAGCTTGGAATAAGCTTAAACTTAATAAAATAAGCTATGACTATCCTAACATTACCTTAATAAGCTATTTGGACTAAACTTAAGCTAAAATGACAAGCCATAAGCTGAAAAGCACTAATAAGCACTTATTACTAAACTGAATACCAAACAGACTTTTAAGCAACTTTGAGCTTATTTTTAAACACACAAACAGATCCTTATGACTATAAGCCCTATACTACCTTAAACCTTTACCTAAAAGCTATTTGAAACAGCAAACAAAATACATTTTGAAATTCAATTAAGCAGTGAAAAAGCACAATGAAAAAGCTACTAGAAACAGGTCTTAAAAACTATTGATAAGCTATAAGCTGAGAATTTCAAATAAGTACTTTTAATAAACTGCATACCAAACAGGTCTTAAGGGCAACTTTGAGCTTAATTTTTAATAAGCTAATGGAACCTTATGAAAACCTAGCTTATATCAGCATAAAGCTTGACCTATAAGTTTTCTAAGACTACCTTTAAAAACTAATTTGAAAATCAATTGCTTAATGAAAAAGTCACAAATACTTTTACCCTCTGAAAATTTGAATTGAAAAAGGTTGTTTGTCATTATTTGCTGCTGATGCAGTTTACAAGCAAAGTGTTCAAACTCTTTAAAACTAAATGCAGCTCTAGAAACTTGTCACTACACTCTTAAAACTCCAAAACAAAGGCAAAGTAAGCATTGAAAATTTCTAAAACGGTCTTAAGCTTAAAATGCATATTAATGGTAACTAGGACTAACATATTCAAACTATCAACTAGCAATCTTAAAAACAACTTGATATAAGCTAACAAAAACACCTTAAATCTAATCTTATAAACTTAGAATTTAGATTTAAACTCAAATTAAAGGACCAAAAGGCCAATAGCAGTACTAACTCTCAGTTAGTACTGCTATGCCAAACACCCCATTAAAGTGTAAAAATTCAAACTAAGCTTATAAATTTGAAATTTAAAGAATAAGTTGCAAATACCAGATATCATTTAGCTATAATAAGACCTAATAAGCAGCTTTGAACAAACTAATAAGCCAGAACAATAAGCTATAAGCTAATGCTACTTATTTTTGGATTTTTTTACAATTTTAAGACAAATGACA
>BQNB010033476.1:0-49775 GCA_026074375.1 Tanacetum coccineum
ATAGCTTATTCCAGCTTATTTAATAAGCCAACTTTCCCTTTTTATTTTTCTTAGATCCAGCATCCTTTAAGCTATTTTCTTGTATTTTTTGAGAATTTTTCATAAACGTTTACTATTTTTAATCTTTTATTTTCTTTAAAATCGTTTTTAATTCATTAAAAATTAAATAAAAGTCAAAAAGATATTTTTCTTTTTTAGAAAATTTTATTTTATCATTTTGCACTTAGGAAAAATAGAAAAACTTTCGTAGGGTCATTTTTGCAAACTTTTGTTTTTTAAAGAACGGGTTTCGACCCCGTTTTTGTTTTCTCAATTTTGAGCTCGTTTTAGCTCCGTTTTTAGTCTAGTTTTTTATATTCTTCATTTTTAATCACATAGAGTAGATTAGAAGTAAACAAATCTTTGTAGGGTTAATTTTTAAGAATTTAGGTTTTTGACCCCTTGTTCGGGGCTCCTGCTCTCGTTTTTTAGTTTTTTTCCATAATTTTTAGGTTTTTCTTAATCGTTTTTATATATTAGTAGATAATTTAGCTTTCTAATCCACTTAATCATTAATATTATTCAAATTCCAACTTTTCGATTGTATCGATTTTCAAGTCCAGCCTCGTTGGGGATAAAGACCGGGAATATGATCCATATCATATCTCGGATTTCATTGATTATTTTTAGATTATCCTTATTATATGTATTTTATTATATATTATATATAAAGGTCTAATTTAAACTCTAATCAATTTTTGGCGCCGTTGCCGGGGAGGCTGTGAGTCGATTATCCGTACTGTTTGAAACTTAGTTTTTGAAGATTCTTCATTCTTGAAGTTATTTGCTTTATAAAAAACCCTTAAAATACTCAAAAATAATTTTTCATTTTTTCTTTTTTGGATATGATCATAAAAAAAACATTGTCTTTAATTATCAATAAAAATCACAAGTTGGTAAAAGAACACAAACATATAATACTTTCAACCTGTAGTATTAGATCCATTAAGAAGTGCCCGAACCAAAGAATCAAAAACTTACCTTTTGATGGTCACTTTTGGCAGGTACGGTTCACCTTATTAAAGATAAACAAATTCAAAGAGGGGTATAAGGCGGGTTGTTCTTGGAACTTACGACCCTATAGGAAAAAGGTTTTTAATAGACTTCGGTTTCAATTCCTCCGCTCTTTGTGCGTTTTTCTTTTCGAAGTGTTACCGAGATGCTTGTTGTTTTTAGGAATTATTGTGTCTTATTTCGTTCTCCGTATTTAAATAAATTTTTGATTCATTCTTGATAACCAAAAAAGGAACAAAAAAAAAAAATTGTAGTAAATTTTCTCTTATTTAGTGCATGCCGCCACTCGTTTGCAATCTCGTAATCTTCACCGTAAACATTCAACAAGCCCCACCAGATGTGCGTTGGACATTTCATCTTGAAGTACAGAATTGAAAATCGCTCCTCCCTAGGTTCCGATGGCTGATAACCGGGACTATGCTCAATTGCTTCAGGCACCAAGAGGGGTACGAGGAGCAAATTGTAATTCTTGAAATTAATGCTATATTTTGGAATTAGAAGCATGGTTGATCAATCTTGTTCAAACAAAACAGTTTTTCAGACATTGATAAAGAGGAACTCAACACATGCTCACATCCGTTTATTTCATAGATTAACCTCAATGATGAGGATTTCCGGATATCCCGAGACGTCAATTAAGTTATGGCTTTTTCCGTTTTCATCTTGTGAGGTTTTCAGCCTGAATCTTGGCTAGAAAAGAAACCTCCTCGTCAATTTTGCGTGTGGATGACTCTTGTTTCTAAATCATTAATTCATTCTTTCCTCCTTAAAAACGACAAAATCTTTGAAAAAATGAAATCACAAGTCGCAGCTCAACAAGATTGACGATCGTTTTATGAGGCTTGGGAATCGATTTATGACCTTCTTCGAGCTGCCCACATCACGGATTTTCTGAATTACATCAGCTAGATACGTTTTACAATGCGTTGAATGCTAATGATCAATATTCATTGAATTCTGCTGCGGGTGGAAACTTTTTGGATAAGATGCCTCGTGAATGCTTGAGAATTATCGAGAGTAAATCCAAGGTTCGTAATTCACGAAACAAGGCATAGCGGTTGCCCAAAGTGAGTTTCGAATTCATCTACTCCCGGAATTTCACCAGATGTTGCTGCTCTTACAACCGAAGTTTCTGAACTTAAGAACATGATGAAGACTATGCTTGTCGAAAAGCAAAGAGCCCAAGCTCCGGAACCCTTAAAAGCGGTTGAGCAGAGTTGTGTAACTTGTGGAGGTGCTCATTCGTATAGAAATTGTCCAGCCACAAATGGTAACATTATCAGGACAACATTCAAGAGTACGTTTCAAAAGCTGCTGCAACCAATTTTAATCAAGGCAATACAACTTTTGACCTACGATGGTCTTGCAAAACTCAAAATCCGATCCTCCATGGTTTTCCTTGATTCAAAAATAATCAAAACCGTTTCAATCAGAATCAAGGAAATAATTTCAACCAAAATCGAGGAACCAATTCTAATCAAAACCGTGGAAATAACTTCTACCAAGGACAAGTGTATCAACCTCCGACTAGTCAACCACCAGTTTACCAAGCTCAACCTTATCAAGCTCCTGCTCAGCAAATGCAAGGTGTTTCAAAGACCGATTTTGAGAATTATGTCAAGGCTAATGATGCTGTATTAAGAAATAGCAAAATCAGGGACCAAAGTTTACAAAATCAAATAGCCAATTTAACAGACATGCTCTCCAAATTCGTGAATGCCAATACCGCTTCATCTTCGGGTATGGGGAACTCCCCCAATGTACACGAGTTTACTAACCCGAGGAGGACTTGAAAGCTATTACCACTCGAATTGAGTGTGGCTTACAAAGGACCACGATTCCTATACTTCTTCTCCTAAAGTAATGGGAATGTGTGAGAGGTCAATAAGCGAACGATGCTTCCTGCTAATAAACGGCATCACGTAAGCGCAAACCTTGGTTGTCCTGTTGCTTCCTCATGAATCATCTCTGAGCCCGGTAAATGCTCTAGTTAGTGTCGAAGCCTAACCAAAAAACTATCCATCTTCCATTTCCTTCTAGAAGAAATGGATGAAAGGCGCGTTGTTGAAAAAGCTTATGGACCATTGAGAAATCTATGAAATTCTTAGAGATTTGAGTTTCGAACTTAGCTTTACGGATGCTTGATGCTTACTGCAAAATTCGCCTTCGACTGAATAACTTTAATCGGAAACAAAGAAAAGTTGAGTGAAATGGCTAGCTAGAACTCCGTTTGAACGAGAATTGCTCAGCAGCGTACATCCTCGCAATTAAGTTACCGAAAAAACTTGGAGACCTGGCCGACTTTCTTTTTCCATGTGAATTTTCTGGATTAATGCATGCATGCTTGGCGATCTTGGCGCAAACATTAATCTTTATGCCATATTCGTATATGGAAAAATCTCTCTCTTCCCGAACTAACCTCCGGACCTGCATGACGAGAGAACTAGCAGACTGTTTCGATTATGAAGGCTGTGATCGGTACGCTGAAGACGTTATGTAACGGTGGGAAAGTTTCAATTTCCAGCAGAGTATTTCGTAGTCGTTGAGTTGAGCCAGGACCCCCGATACCTTTAATTTCGGGAGGAGTTTCTTAAGGACTAGATCGTGCATTGATAGATGTATACGAAGGTGAAAATAACCCTTCGTGTATGGCAAAGGGCCATCACCTTTACTCTGGACCATACTGTCGAGGATAATTACAGGCTTAATTACATATCATATGCGGCAAAACCGATTTGACATCATTGATCTGGTTGTGAAGAATACTCTCAAGATGTTCCTTTGGATCTCATATGTGATCTCGAAAGTGGCAATCCCACTTCTTACTATGATCTAATGTATTCTACTTCTTCTTCCAACTTTAACTCCATTCGGGGAACAGTGATTTTCTCCTTTTTGAGAGGTAAGCGATATTTCTTGCTATATGAGGATGATCCAAACTTCACCAGGAATGTTGATTCAACGTTGATTATGACCCCTGAAGGGGGACATTCTTCTCCTCGAAGCAATTCTTAATAGTGATCCATCACCACCACCTCCTAATCAAGGAAATTATTTTCCAGAAATCCTAAAAGATCTTAAAATTTGTGAAGCAAACAATGAAAAATCTTCAGTTAATGAGCCCCCTGAGGTTGAACTCAAGACTTGACCTCATTTTAGAATATGCATTTTTGGAAGTAACGACCAGTTGCCCGTCCATAATTGCGGAAAGATTAACAAATGAGGAAAAGGCCGCTCTGATCGGAGTTACTAAAGTCCCACATCGTGAGCCATCGCTTGGAAACTTTCAGATATTAAGGGTATCGACCCAGAGTTTTGTACCACAGAAATTCTTTGGAAGAGGACTACGAACCAACGGTTCAGCATTCTAAAGGGGGTAAATCCGAAAAATCCAACGACGTCTCAAAAGAGGTTGAAAAATATTTCTTGATGCCAGACTAATTTATCCGTTCCTCTGAAAGTCCATTGGGTAGCCGGTGCACTGGTACCGAAAAAGGGTGGCTTGGACGTCGTCAAAAAATGATGAAAATGATTTAATACCGATCGATTTGGTACATGGATGGAGAGTGTCATTGACTACAAAAAGTTAATGAAGCTACCGAAAGGATATTTCCACTTCCCTATTTCATGGATAAATGCTCGAAACAGACTCCGCGTGGAAGAAATCAATTCTATTATTTCCTCGATTGCTTTTGGTTTATTTCTGCTTCCATAGACCCGAAGGACCAAGAAATAGATAAACATTTTTACTTGGGCCAAATCGGGAACGTATGCCTATCGCCGCATGGGGGGCTTTTAGGCAGGATGTAATGCATCCTGCAGTTTC
Source organism: Tanacetum coccineum (assembly GCA_026074375.1). NCBI lineage: Eukaryota > Viridiplantae > Streptophyta > Magnoliopsida > Asterales > Asteraceae > Tanacetum > Tanacetum coccineum. Next base: position 4,880 of record BQNB010033476.1, read on the forward strand.
AACGATGTTTTGATGGCAATTTCCATGACATGATTGAAAAAGCAATGGAAGTGTTTATGGCATGACTTTTTCAGTTTCGGGGATTCTTTCTCACATGCCTATCCCATTTGGGAAAAAATGTTTTTTTTAAAATCGGCTTGTGAAGACACATTTGGTCCTAAATGGGAGAAAAACGCCGATTTAAGGTGAAGGAGGCATTGTTCTTGGACACAAAAAGCTCTAGTCGGGAATTGAGGTCGACCGAGAGCTAAAGTTGACATTATCGCACAAGCTCCTTCCCGACTACTATGAAAGGTGTTCGATAGTTTTCTTGGGGCACGCTGGTTTTTCCCGATGTTTTACAAGACTTCTCAAATATAGCCCGCCCACTGCTCACCTGCTTGAAAAAGAGACTCCATTTTTCTTCTCAAAAGAGTGTATCGAATCCTTTAATACACTTAAAAGAAAATTGACCGAGGCTCCAATTTTAATTGCTCCCGACTGGGACTTGCCCTTCGAACTCATGTGTGATGCAAGCGACTTTTGCAATTGGGACGTCTTGGCAACAAAAAAATATAGCATTTCGACCCATTCACTATATTGCAGCAAAAAACCATGACGAAGCTTCAGCACACTACATACGAACGAAAAGAATTGTTGCCGTAGTGTCGCTTTTGAGAAGTTCTTGTCATATCTCGTTTTGTTCCATGCGAGATAGTGTATACTGATCTTTGCTATTAAGTATCTCTTCACTAAAAAAGGATGCGAAGCCAAGAATGATGCGGTGGATCCTTTGCTCAAAGAAAAAGAATTCATGTCGTATCATCCGAGACTAAAAAAATGAGCAGAGAAATCTGGCCGCCGATCATCTTTCCAGACTTGAGAACCCTCATCAAGATAAACTCGAGAACAAGGAAATCATGGAAACATTTCCCCTCGAAACTCTTGGGTCGGTTGCTCTTCGTGTTGATAGTACCCTATGGTTTGCAGATTTTGCAAATTACCATGCGGGGAATTTCATTGTCAAGGGAATGTCATCCCAGCAGAAAAACAAGTTTTTTAAAGATGTCAAACATTACTTCTGGGATGACCCCTTCTTGTTCAAAATTTGTGCGGATCAAGTGATCCGGCGGTGTGTGCACGACAAAGAAGCTCTCGACATACTCGAAGCTTGCCACAATGGGATCTCGGGGGGACATCACTGTTGCAAATCTTCACAGCCAAAGAAAGGATCTTTGATGCCGGATTTTTTTTGATGGCCTACAATTACAAAGATGCACACGAGTTGGTTAAAATGCGACTCGTGCCCAACGTCAAGGAAAAAATTGTCACAGGGAGGTGAGATGCCCTCAAAATTCCATCTAAGTTTGTGAAATCTTTGACGTTTGGGGCATTAGACTTCTTGGGAGTTCCCCGAGATATGATCATAAGGAAACTAATACATTACTTGTGGTTGTCGATGTACCTGTCAAAATGGGTTGAAGCAATTGCGCTCAGATCCCCCAACGACGCTTCCGGAGTAGTTTGCAAATTTCTTAAATAATACTCTGTGAGATTCGGTGACCTGTGCCATCATCTAGTGATCGTGACGCATTTTTGCATATGACCAGTTTAGACAAAAGTCTGCTAAATACTGGACAAGTCACTCATCGTCTCTCCACGCGTATCACCCGTAGACAACGGTGGGCAGGTTGAGGTTGTATCGAATCGTGAGCTTAAAAGAATTCTTGAAAGGACAGAGTAGGCAAAAAATCGTGTCTCTTGGTCAGACAAAATTGGATGAGCTTCTGGGCCTTCCGTACAACGTACAAAACACCCATTCGGTGTGCACTCCGTACAAGTTATATAATCGAAAGGATGTCATCTGCCCATTGAGTTGGAGCACAAAGTTACTGGGCCTCTAAAATGCAAACTTTGATCTCGAAACGTCGGTGAGATCAAACTGTAAGTTCATACGTTAATGAATTAAGTGGAACTGCGTGAACAAGCCTTTTATGAAAATTTTTTATTTACAAAGAGAAAACTAATTGGATCCATGAGGCAAAGATTAAAAACCGCGTTTTCAACATCGGTGATCAAGTCCTCCTCTTTAACTCAAGATTAAAAATTTTCTCCGGCAAGTTGAAATCCCGCTGGTCAGGACCATTTAACCAGTTTGTTCTAGTCTTTCGTTTATGCACGTTGAGTTATCCTGAAAACTCCGGGCCAAACTTCAAAGTAAATGGTCATCGTCTGAAGCACTATTTTGGAGGGGATGTCCCTGCTATGGATATCCCGGATCTCCAACTTTCCCTAAGGACAATTTTAAATTCAGGATTGGGTTCACGCTTAGTGACCCTAAACAAGCGCTTGTGGGAGGCACCCCATGCGCAGAGATCATAGTTTATCCATTTAGTAGTAGTATTGCTAGCTTATCAGGTCAACGAATAAGTGTTTAGTTGTCGTTGAGGAGGCTCGCTCTTTCCCTTTTTCATGTTTTGTGTTTTGTGTTGTATTGTCCAGGATTGCCCGGATTTTGAAGCCTCTCGTGCTCGCGGTTTTGTCCTTCGATCACAAGAGCTTCACATCCTCAGCTTCATTTGGGAATCCGATATCCAAATCTTATCGACTAACGTTTATCTTTAGCATAATTCATAAACGGCTTAGGATTTGCGTAGAAACCCTTCGTAAAAACATTAAGGACAATGTTTCATTCTAGTATGGGGGCGGGGGGGGGATCTTCGTAAGATTATGTCCTGCAGCCAGTTGTTTTCAGCGTAAAATCCGTTTATTTTACACTACAAAATTTCAATACAATGAAAAATTTTAAAAAAACTTTCAAAAATAAATAATAAGTGTTTGTCATAATTTTGACTTTCCTGCTGGGGTAGAATAAGAGTAAAATTTTGACCGATGAATCGGAGCGTTTGCTTGAGTCTAACTTGTTCTTAGAACATTTAGACTAAAGCGTTCGCGGGTTGCGGAAGATACGAAATGATAGTGTCTAATTATGAGAGGGATGCCGTTAAACAAGGATTATTGTGGAAATTTAAGAGCATATGTGTGGCAAGTTTGTCGCTTAATCACCCATAAGCTCTTTAAACTGAATAAGTTTACGTCGCCTATTTTGGAGATTAAACTTAAAATCAATATTTTTTGTGTCGTGTATATAGCAAAAAAACTTTTAGCCTTAGTTCAAATTTATACTTGCATTTTGTCAAAAGACATCTTTGTCATATATAAAAAAATGTGATTGATGAAAAATGAAAAAAATGTAAATAAACTGTGGCAATAAAGTTTGTTGTATTTTGCCGAGCTCACAACCGATGTTGCAAGCATTCTAGAGAGGTCGAGGGATTTCATTGGCTTCAATGTTTAATATTAGTGTAAATAATAAAAGAATCTCGTTTTTTGTTAAATTCAAATATGCTTTTGAACTTTGACTATTCTATTTTATAAGCTATGTATATACGGAAAACCTAAGAGTTTTTGAAACCTAAGGTCCGTGAGTCCCGATACTAGTCTCTGTGGGGTGTCAAAAGCCTGGTCACTTAACGCAGGTTAGGATAGGTGCCGAGCGAAAGTCGGCTTCCTGGATGATCTCGCCTTAAAGCACATTATTTGGGGTGGAACGTGGAACATTTAGAATGTGCAAAACATGATCCATGGTTGAAAATTCAAAATAGTCACATAACACTTAAATATATAAGTGTCAGTGAGTGAATACAAAAGTTTACAAGTTGCAAATATGAGCAGTGTTAGCATCTTGACTCATAAATTAAACGGTTATTGTTATTTTAGCCTGGTTTGGAATAAGTGAATGAAGTCATAGGAACAATGAATTTATCCTTTTTGGGGCAATTCTCGGATCGAAATGGCATCTTGTTTTTTGATCCGCTAAAGTTATAAAATAACGAAGAGGTTCAAGTTCTAGTTAGTTGGTTAACTTGAAACTAAAAATAATTTTGAGGGAAAAAGAAAAAATACAAAATATATGTTTAGGAAAAGTGTATATTATAAAAAAATAGGTTTAAAAAACTGGGAGACTTTTCGAAACTTTTGAGGTCTTTGTTTCCTCGAGAGCACTTAGCTACTTTTCGAGGTTGTCGTATTCCGAGGGGGTCGAGATTACTTAGTTTTTCAAAGTGCTCTAGACTTCTCTAGCTTTGCGTGAGGACACGACAATGTCTTAGTATGGGGAATTTTGGTATGTGTTTAATTACACATACCTTTGACCACTAAAAAGGGACATAAATGACCAAAACCGTATACAAATATACTATTGTATTTGTGGGTGTTTTTCACTTATTTTGTGCAGGAACTGGATATCGAGAAAAGGCTAAGGAAAAATCAGTGCAAAAACGGACAAACCAAGCACGGAAGGAAAAGGCGTGGAAAAGCAAAGTCACAATCAAAGTCTACAAAGTCAACCGCAAATGTGCAACGATTCAAACCGGTAAAGCCGACACCGAAGCCAATGCTTAATGGGCCCACCGAACCCATATAATGGGCCGGTCAAGCCCATTAGTAATTTACTTGAAGGATTAGGCCCATTTAAATTACATACAAAGCCCAAACCAAATCCAAAGTCCAACTTTTTTTTTATTAAGCCACAAATGAAGTGAGGGGACATAAATTTGCCAATCCCTTAAAGGTTACACGCACCAATGGACTAATTTTGGCAACATATGCAACATACAATGGGGGGCTGAATAGGCAAGTCTTTTTAACTTTCCACCACAAGGACCACCACTGTTAAATAATTTTATATCAACAATGAAGGGTCAAATTGCCATTATCCTAAAAATTCACCTCTGTAAGACCCTCTTTTCTCGCCATAACCTAACCCTTACCCTACCTCACTGTACATCTCCTTGCACAAGATCAGCTGCAACAAAGCTCAAAAACCTCACTCCACACTCCACTCCAAAACCCTCTCATAAACCCCACCCCCACATGGCTCCAACACACACATTGGCAATCCTCAAGCTTTTTATTAGGCGAATACAATCAAGGGCTGTGATCAAACAGTTTGGGCGCCAAAGCAAGTAAAGGGCCAGGATGTAGTTTTAAGTCTCTCCTCACCAAAGAAACACAACCAATGAAAGTGAAGCTTAGGGTTTTAGTATAAAAAGTTTATGATAGCCTCATTGTAGAGGAGGAGAATTTTGTTTTAATCAAAATTTGTACCATTTTTATTTACTTGTCATTTTAATTTCAGTCTTGTAATCTCTTTTCAGGTTAATGCAAATTTGAGAATTTTCCTTTAAATATTGTCACTTTACCTTCATTCGTCTTTAATTTCGGTTTTATAAGCTCCTTTACAAGTTTTTAGTCATTAAACGTTTTTTATAAAAGCTGTTTTCATTTGTGTCAAGAAAACTCAAAAATCAAAAAAAAAGGGGAAGAAAGCAACAAGGAGCATGGTAAGCAAAGGATGGCCATGGTTTTAGAGCCTCATGGGAGGCAATAGGCTTGTTATTGGTGTACTTGAAATTCAGAACAGAGAAAAGACCTAAGGAACCCATACTTTCTAGAAGACTGTAGTTCCCTTAATTTCATTTATCTCTTAAAATGTTACTGTAGCATAGCTTATTGTATGCTTATTTCTTGCATTTTCTTGCATATTTATTGTAACATGCTTATTTGTCCTATATTTTATTGCTTTTATATACATGCGTTGTTCATTTTTTTCTTCTCCTTTGAAACTGTTGCATAAATGCGTGAAACAGCTTAATGCTTTTTTTGTTAATTTAAGTGGTCTTATTCGCTTTTATAAGATTTGCTTATTTATGTCTTATATGTTTATATGTTCATCTGTTTTCAGAAAACTGGCCTTAAATCCTTGTAAATCAGTTTTAAAAAAGAATTCAAAAGTCTAAAGGGGTGTTTGGGTCAAGGGTGAAAACGGGTAATTTTTGGTTTAAAAAACACTTGGGTCATTTACCCATCTTTGGCAAGCATTCTTAAGAGTTCCTGGTCTGTTTTCCTTAAAATTTTAAAGTCTTTGAGTTAGTATTAAGTTTTTCTAAGTAATCCTTACTAACTATTGGACCAAATAAGTTATAAGGGTGATTTGGATTAAGTCTATTTAAAACCAGCTTAAGGTCTTGTTTTTAGAGTCTTTTCATTGTCAAATTTTAGTAGTGTAACTTCCTTTTTAGTCTACTTTCTGTTTTCAATATCTGTCAAAGTTTGCTTTGTTGTCTTTGTTTTCAAAAACTCATTTTTAAATCCCTTTTATCAGATATAAACTTGGCTTTTAGCTTCTAATTTTTTTGTGTATAAAGCCCTTGCGTCGCTCTCACATTGTTCTCAATATGTTTCGAGTTTAGTAACTATATTTTAAAATGTGAGCTTATTTGGTTACTAGTGCTTATTCTTAAGCTTGCTTATTGCATTTTTTTTACCAACAAAGTCCCCTGGTGCAAACTGGCACCCTTCACAGCTTATTTTTGTTGCTTATTTTTGCTCCATACTTTGATCATATTGTTTTTCTAGAAAGCCAATAAGCTGATATATAAGCCCTATAAGCCTTAAGACCTAAGGACCTCTCTAGGTGGCTTATTTTTTGAGCCAAAATTGGACCTTTTGACCATTTTGTATGCAGCTTAGGACTTATAAGCTTATATGCTTATTTCTGGCTTTTTTGTCTGTTGATTTAGCTTAATTCTATCAGCATTAGCTTATTAGGTAGGCCTTTAAGTGTCTTGGCTTATTTTCCATTTTTGGCTTATGTTACCTTGTTAGTGCTTAACAGCTTAGACTTCCCTTAGTGTAAAAAGATAGCAAACTGCCTCCTTTTGTAGCCTATTTTTCTGCTTATTTTGCTTATATACTCTTGCTTAGTTTAGTTTAGATTTGCTCAATGGGTGTAGCTTAGGATTGTTTTTTGCTTGTTTCCATTTTGCTTGAGCTTATTTGAGCCTAAGCTAGCTTAAACAGCTCTAGCGTATTTTATGTCCTTAGATGAAAAAGCTCACTGCCACTTTTGATTGACTTATTTACCAGCTTATTTTTTAGTTTCATAAATCAGTTGTATTTGCGCTAAAGTTTGCTTATTTTAGTGTCATTTATAAGTAAAAAAAAAGTTTTAATAAAAAGAGAGGGGACAGGACTCGAACCTGCGACCCTCCCTTTAAACACACACACTCTTAACACTGCGCCTTTGGGTCTTTTTCGTTAAGAACCCAAGGGCCTTAGTTATTATACACATTTGGCTCTTTTTATTACCAGCTTATAATTAGCTTATTTCAGCTTATTTATAAGCAATTTTTTCTATCTTTATTTGCGTAGATTAAGCATCTTTTCAAGCTTCTTTTCCTGTATATTTTTTTGAGGAATTTTCCAAAATAGTTAACTATTTTTTATAATTGAGTTTCTTTTTATATGTTTTTTTATAATAATTAAATTAAAAATCAAAAAATATTTTTCTTTTTTAGAAATTTTATTTTATCAGTTTCATTTAGGAAAAAATGAGAAAAATCTTACGTTTAGGGTCGTTTTTGCTAAATTTTACTAGTTTAAGAGGAACGGGTTCGACCCCGTTTTTGTTTTCTCAATTTTGAGCTCGTTTTAGCTTCGTTTTTAGTCTAGTCTTTTTTATTCTTCATTTTTAGTCACATAGAGTAGATTAGAAGTTAAAAAACATCTTTGTAAGGGTTGTAATTTAATAATTTTTGGTTTTTTGACCCCTTGTTCGGGGCTCGTGCTCTCGTTTTTTTTGTTTTATTTCATAATTTTTAGGTTTTTCTTAATCATTTCTGCATATTAGTAGATAATTTAGCTTTCTAATCTCCTTAATCATTAATATCATTCAAATTCCAGCTTTCTGACTGTACCGATTTTCAAGTCCAACCTCGTTGGGGATAAACGACTCGGGAATATCATACTCCTCGGATTTCATTGATCATTTTTAGATTACCCTTATTATATATTATATATAAAGGTCTAATTTAAATCTAATCAATTTTTGGCACCGTTGCCGGGAAAGCTGTGAGTCGATTATCCGTACTGTTTGAAACTTAGTTTTTGAAGACCTTTCATTCTTGAAGTTATTTGCTTTATAAAAAACCCTTAAAATACTCAAAAATAATTTTTCATTTTTTCTTTTTTGGATATGATCATAAAAAAAACATTGTCTTTAATTATCAATAAAAATCACAAGTTGGTAAAAGAACACAAACATATAATACTTTCAACCTGTAGTATTAGATCCATTAAGAAGTGCCCGAACCAAAGAATCAAAAACTTACCTTTTGATGGTCACTTTTGGCAGGTACGGTTCACCTTATTAAAGATAAACAAATTCAAAGAGGGGTATAAGGCGGGTTGTTCTTGGAACTTACGACCCTATAGGAAAAAGGTTTTTAATAGACTTCGGTTTCAATTCCTCCGCTCTTTGTGCGTTTTTCTTTTCGAAGTGTTACCGAGATGCTTGTTGTTTTTAGGAATTATTGTGTCTTATTTCGTTCTCCGTATTTAAATAAATTTTTGATTCATTCTTGATAACCAAAAAAGGAACAAAAAAAAAAAATTGTAGTAAATTTTCTCTTATTTAGTGCATGCCGCCACTCGTTTGCAATCTCGTAATCTTCACCGTAAACATTCAACAAGCCCCACCAGATGTGCGTTGGACATTTCATCTTGAAGTACAGAATTGAAAATCGCTCCTCCCTAGGTTCCGATGGCTGATAACCGGGACTATGCTCAATTGCTTCAGGCACCAAGAGGGGTACGAGGAGCAAATTGTAATTCTTGAAATTAATGCTATATTTTGGAATTAGAAGCATGGTTGATCAATCTTGTTCAAACAAAACAGTTTTTCAGACATTGATAAAGAGGAACTCAACACATGCTCACATCCGTTTATTTCATAGATTAACCTCAATGATGAGGATTTCCGGATATCCCGAGACGTCAATTAAGTTATGGCTTTTTCCGTTTTCATCTTGTGAGGTTTTCAGCCTGAATCTTGGCTAGAAAAGAAACCTCCTCGTCAATTTTGCGTGTGGATGACTCTTGTTTCTAAATCATTAATTCATTCTTTCCTCCTTAAAAACGACAAAATCTTTGAAAAAATGAAATCACAAGTCGCAGCTCAACAAGATTGACGATCGTTTTATGAGGCTTGGGAATCGATTTATGACCTTCTTCGAGCATGCCCACATCACGGATTTTCTGAATTACATCAGCTAGATACATTTTACAATGCGTTGAATGCTAATGATCAAAATTCATTGAATTCTGCTGCGGGTGGAAACTTTTTGGATAAGATGCCTCGTGAATGCTTGAGAATTATCGAGAGTAAATCCAAGGTTCGTAATTCACGAAATAAGGCATAGCGGTTGCCAAAGTGAGTTCGAATTCATCTACTCCTGGAATTTCACCAGATGTTGCTGCTCTTACAACCGAAGTTTTTGAACTTAAGAACATGATGAAGACTATGCTTGTTGAAAAGCAAAGAGCCCAAGCTCCCGCACCTGTAAAAGCGGTTGAGCAGAGTTGTGTAACTTGTGGAGGTGCTCATTCATATAGAAATTGTCCAGCCACAAATGGTAACATTTATCCGGACAACATTCAAGAGTACGTTTTACAAGCTGCTGCAGCCAATTTTAATCAAGGCAATACAAATTTTGACCTACGATGGTCTTGCAAAACTCAAAATCCGATCCTCCATGGTTTTCCTTGATTCAAAAATAATCAAAACCGTTTCAATGAGAACAAGGAAATAATTTCAACCAAAATCGAGAAACCAATTCTAATCAAAATCGTGGAAATAAGTTCTACCAAGGACAAGTGTATCAACCTCCGACTAGTCAACCACCAGTTTACCAAGCTCAACCTTATCAAGCTCCTGATCAGCAAGTGCAAGGTGTTTCAAAGACCGATTTTGAGAATTATGTCAAGGCTAATGATGCTGTATTGAGAAATATGCAAAATCAGGGACCAAAGTTTACAAAATCAAATAGCCAATTTAACAGACATGCTCTCCAAATTCGTGAATGCCAATACCGCTTCATCTTCGGGTATGGGGAACTCCCCCAATGTACACGAGTTTACTAACCCGAGGAGGACTTGAAAGCTATTACCACTCGAATTGAGTGTGGCTTACAAAGGACCACGATTCCTATACTTCTTCTCCTAAAGTAATGGGAATGTGTGAGAGGTCAATAAGCGAACGATGCTTCCTGCTAATAAACGGCATCACGTAAGCGCAAACCTTGGTTGTCCTGTTGCTTCCTCATGAATCATCTCTGAGCCCGGTAAATGCTCTAGTTAGTGTCGAAGCCTAACCAAAAAACTATCCATCTTCCATTTCCTTCTAGAAGAAATGGATGAAAGGCGCGTTGTTGAAAAAGCTTATGGACCATTGAGAAATCTATGAAATTCTTAGAGATTTGAGTTTCGAACTTAGCTTTACGGATGCTTGATGCTTACTGCAAAATTCGCCTTCGACTGAATAACTTTAATCGGAAACAAAGAAAAGTTGAGTGAAATGGCTAGCTAGAACTCCGTTTGAACGAGAATTGCTCAGCAGCGTACATCCTCGCAATTAAGTTACCGAAAAAACTTGGAGACCTGGCCGACTTTCTTTTTCCATGTGAATTTTCTGGATTAATGCATGCATGCTTGGCGATCTTGGCGCAAACATTAATCTTTATGCCATATTCGTATATGGAAAAATCTCTCTCTTCCCGAACTAACCTCCGGACCTGCATGACGAGAGAACTAGCAGACTGTTTCGATTATGAAGGCTGTGATCGGTACGCTGAAGACGTTATGTAACGGTGGGAAAGTTTCAATTTCCAGCAGAGTATTTCGTAGTCGTTGAGTTGAGCCAGGACCCCCGATACCTTTAATTTCGGGAGGAGTTTCTTAAGGACTAGATCGTGCATTGATAGATGTATACGAAGGTGAAAATAACCCTTCGTGTATGGCAAAGGGCCATCACCTTTACTCTGGACCATACTGTCGAGGATAATTACAGGCTTAATTACATATCATATGCGGCAAAACCGATTTGACATCATTGATCTGGTTGTGAAGAATACTCTCAAGATGTTCCTTTGGATCTCATATGTGATCTCGAAAGTGGCAATCCCACTTCTTACTATGATCTAATGTATTCTACTTCTTCTTCCAACTTTAACTCCATTCGGGGAACAGTGATTTTCTCCTTTTTGAGAGGTAAGCGATATTTCTTGCTATATGAGGATGATCCAAACTTCACCAGGAATGTTGATTCAACGTTGATTATGACCCCTGAAGGGGGACATTCTTCTCCTCGAAGCAATTCTTAATAGTGATCCATCACCACCACCTCCTAATCAAGGAAATTATTTTCCAGAAATCCTAAAAGATCTTAAAATTTGTGAAGCAAACAATGAAAAATCTTCAGTTAATGAGCCCCCTGAGGTTGAACTCAAGACTTGACCTCATTTTAGAATATGCATTTTTGGAAGTAACGACCAGTTGCCCGTCCATAATTGCGGAAAGATTAACAAATGAGGAAAAGGCCGCTCTGATCGGAGTTACTAAAGTCCCACATCGTGAGCCATCGCTTGGAAACTTTCAGATATTAAGGGTATCGACCCAGAGTTTTGTACCACAGAAATTCTTTGGAAGAGGACTACGAACCAACGGTTCAGCATTCTAAAGGGGGTAAATCCGAAAAATCCAACGACGTCTCAAAAGAGGTTGAAAAATATTTCTTGATGCCAGACTAATTTATCCGTTCCTCTGAAAGTCCATTGGGTAGCCGGTGCACTGGTACCGAAAAAGGGTGGCTTGGACGTCGTCAAAAAATGATGAAAATGATTTAATACCGATCGATTTGGTACATGGATGGAGAGTGTCATTGACTACAAAAAGTTAATGAAGCTACCGAAAGGATATTTCCACTTCCCTATTTCATGGATAAATGCTCGAAACAGACTCCGCGTGGAAGAAATCAATTCTATTATTTCCTCGATTGCTTTTGGTTTATTTCTGCTTCCATAGACCCGAAGGACCAAGAAATAGATAAACATTTTTACTTGGGCCAAATCGGGAACGTATGCCTATCGCCGCATGGGGGGCTTTTAGGCAGGATGTAATGCATCCTGCAGTTTCAACGATGTTTTGATGGCAATTTCCATGACATGATTGAAAAAGCAATGGAAGTGTTTATGGCATGACTTTTTCAGTTTCGGGGATTCTTTCTCACATGCCTATCCCATTTGGGAAAAAATGTTTTTTTTAAAATCGGCTTGTGAAGACACATTTGGTCCTAAATGGGAGAAAAACGCCGATTTAAGGTGAAGGAGGCATTGTTCTTGGACACAAAAAGCTCTAGTCGGGAATTGAGGTCGACCGAGAGCTAAAGTTGACATTATCGCACAAGCTCCTTCCCGACTACTATGAAAGGTGTTCGATAGTTTTCTTGGGGCACGCTGGTTTTTCCCGATGTTTTACAAGACTTCTCAAATATAGCCCGCCCACTGCTCACCTGCTTGAAAAAGAGACTCCATTTTTCTTCTTAAAAGAGTGTATCAAATCCTTTAATACACTTAAAAGAAAATTGACCGAGGCTCCAATTTTAATTGCTCCCGACTGGGACTTGCCCTTCGAACTCATGTGTGATGCAAGCGACTTTTGCAATTGGGACGTCTTGGCAACAAAAAAATATAGCATTTCGACCCATTCACTATATTGCAGCAAAAAACCATGACGAAGCTTCAGCACACTACATACGAACGAAAAGAATTGTTGCCGTAGTGTCGCTTTTGAGAAGTTCTTGTCATATCTCGTTTTGTTCCATGCGAGATAGTGTATACTGATCTTTGCTATTAAGTATCTCTTCACTAAAAAAGGATGCGAAGCCAAGAATGATGCGGTGGATCCTTTGCTCAAAGAAAAAGAATTCATGTCGTATCATCCGAGACTAAAAAAATGAGCAGAGAAATCTGGCCGCCGATCATCTTTCCAGACTTGAGAACCCTCATCAAGATAAACTCGAGAACAAGGAAATCATGGAAACATTTCCCCTCGAAACTCTTGGGTCGGTTGCTCTTCGTGTTGATAGTACCCTATGGTTTGCAGATTTTGCAAATTACCATGCGGGGAATTTCATTGTCAAGGGAATGTCGTCCCAGCAGAAAAACAAGTTTTTCAAAGATGTCAAACACTACTTCTGGGATGACCCCTTCTTGTTCAAAATCTGTACGGATCAAGTGATCTGGCGGTGTGTGCACGGCAAAGAAGCTCTCGACATACTTGAAGCTTGCCACAATGGGATCTCGGGGGGACATCACTGTTGCAAATCTTCACAGCCAAAGAAAGGATCTTTGATGCCGGATTTTTTTTGATGGCCTACAATTACAAAGATGCACACGAGTTGGTTAAAATGCGACTCGTGCCCAACGTCAAGGAAAAAATTGTCACAGGGAGGTGAGATGCCCTCAAAATTCCATCTAAGTTTGTGAAATCTTTGACGTTTGGGGCATTAGACTTCTTGGGAGTTCCCCGAGATATGATCATAAGGAAACTAATACATTACTTGTGGTTGTCGATGTACCTGTCAAAATGGGTTGAAGCAATTGCGCTCAGATCCCCCAACGACGCTTCCGGAGTAGTTTGCAAATTTCTTAAATAATACTCTGTGAGATTCGGTGACCTGTGCCATCATCTAGTGATCGTGACGCATTTTTGCATATGACCAGTTTAGACAAAAGTCTGCTAAATACTGGACAAGTCACTCATCGTCTCTCCACGCGTATCACCCGTAGACAACGGTGGGCAGGTTGAGGTTGTATCGAATCGTGAGCTTAAAAGAATTCTTGAAAGGACAGAGTAGGCAAAAAATCGTGTCTCTTGGTCAGACAAAATTGGATGAGCTTCTGGGCCTTCCGTACAACGTACAAAACACCCATTCGGTGTGCACTCCGTACAAGTTATATAATCGAAAGGATGTCATCTGCCCATTGAGTTGGAGCACAAAGTTACTGGGCCTCTAAAATGCAAACTTTGATCTCGAAACGTCGGTGAGATCAAACTGTAAGTTCATACGTTAATGAATTAAGTGGAACTGCGTGAACAAGCCTTTTATGAAAATTCTTTTATTTACAAAGAGAAAACTAATAGGATCCATGAGGCAAAGATTAAAAACCGCGTTTTCAACATCGGTGATCAAGTCCTCCTCTTTAACTCAAGATTAAAAATTTTCTCCGGCAAGTTGAAATCCCGCTGGTCAGGACCATTTAACCAGTTTGTTCTAGTCTTTCGTTTATGCACGTTGAGTTATCCTGAAAACTCCGGGCCAAACTTCAAAGTAAATGGTCATCGTCTGAAGCACTATTTTGGAGGGGATGTCCCTGCTATGGATATCCCGGATCTCCAACTTTCCCTAAGGACAATTTTAAATTCAGGATTGGGTTCACGCTTAGTGACCCTAAACAAGCGCTTGTGGGAGGCACCCCATGCGCAGAGATCATAGTTTATCCATTTAGTAGTAGTATTGCTAGCTTATCAGGTCAACGAATAAGTGTTTAGTTGTCGTTGAGGAGGCTCGCTCTTTCCCTTTTCCGTGTTTTGTATTTTGTGTTGTATTGTCCAGGATTGCTCGGATTCTGAAGCCTCTCGTGCTCATGGTTTTGTCCTTCGATCACAAGAGCTTCAAATCCTCAGCTTCATTTGGGAATCCGATATCGAAATCTTATCGACTAACATTTATCTTTAGCATAATTCATAAACAGCTTAGGATTTGCGTAGAAACCCTTCGTAAAAACATTGAGGACAATGTTTCATTCTAGTATGGGGGCGGGGGGGGGATCTTCGTAAGATTATGTCCTGCAGCCAGTTGTTTTCAGCGTAAAATCCGTTTATTTTACACTACAAAATTTCAATACAATGAAAAATTTTAAAAAAACTTTCAAAAATAAATAATAAGTGTTTGTCATAATTTTGACTTTCCTGCTGGGGTAGAATAAGAGTAAAATTTTGACCGATGAATCGGAGCGTTTGCTTGAGTCTAACTTGTTCTTAGAACATTTAGACTAAAGCGTTCGCGGGTTGCGGAAGATACGAAATGATAGTGTCTAATTATGAGAGGGATGCCGTTAAACAAGGATTATTGTGGAAATTTAAGAGCATATGTGTGGCAAGTTTGTCGCTTAATCACCCATAAGCTCTTTAAACTGAATAAGTTTACGTCGCCTATTTTGGAGATTAAACTTAAAATCAATATTTTTTGTGTCGTGTATATAGCAAAAAAACTTTTAGCCTTAGTTCAAATTTATACTTGCATTTTGTCAAAAGACATCTTTGTCATATATAAAAAAATGTGATTGATGAAAAATGAAAAAAATGTAAATAAACTGTGGCAATAAAGTTTGTTGTATTTTGCCGAGCTCACAACCGATGTTGCAAGCATTCTAGAGAGGTCGAGGGATTTCATTGGCTTCAATGTTTAATATTAGTGTAAATAATAAAAGAATCTCGTTTTTTGTTAAATTCAAATATGCTTTTGAACTTTGACTATTCTATTTTATAAGCTATGTATATACGGAAAACCTAAGAGTTTTTGAAACCTAAGGTCCGTGAGTCCCGATACTAGTCTCTGTGGGGTGTCAAAAGCCTGGTCACTTAACGCAGGTTAGGATAGGTGCCGAGCGAAAGTCGGCTTCCTGGATGATCTCGCCTTAAAGCACATTATTTGGGGTGGAACGTGGAACATTTAGAATGTGCAAAACATGATCCATGGTTGAAAATTCAAAATAGTCACATAACACTTAAATATATAAGTGTCAGTGAGTGAATACAAAAGTTTACAAGTTGCAAATATGAGCAGTGTTAGCATCTTGACTCATAAATTAAACGGTTATTGTTATTTTAGCCTGGTTTGGAATAAGTGAATGAAGTCATAGGAACAATGAATTTATCCTTTTTGGGGCAATTCTCGGATCGAAATGGCATCTTGTTTTTTGATCCGCTAAAGTTATAAAATAACGAAGAGGTTCAAGTTCTAGTTAGTTGGTTAACTTGAAACTAAAAATAATTTTGAGGGAAAAAGAAAAAATACAAAATATATGTTTAGGAAAAGTGTATATTATAAAAAAATAGGTTTAAAAAACTGGGAGACTTTTCGAAACTTTTGAGGTCTTTGTTTCCTCGAGAGCACTTAGCTACTTTTCGAGGTTGTCGTATTCCGAGGGGGTCGAGATTACTTAGTTTTTCAAAGTGCTCTAGACTTCTCTAGCTTTGCGTGAGGACACGACAATGTCTTAGTATGGGGAATTTTGGTATGTGTTTAATTACACATACCTTTGACCACTAAAAAGGGACATAAATGACCAAAACCGTATACAAATATACTATTGTATTTGTGGGTGTTTTTCACTTATTTTGTGCAGGAACTGGATATCGAGAAAAGGCTAAGGAAAAATCAGTGCAAAAACGGACAAACCAAGCACGGAAGGAAAAGGCGTGGAAAAGCAAAGTCACAATCAAAGTCTACAAAGTCAACCGCAAATGTGCAACGATTCAAACCGGTAAAGCCGACACCGAAGCCAATGCTTAATGGGCCCACCGAACCCATATAATGGGCCGGTCAAGCCCATTAGTAATTTACTTGAAGGATTAGGCCCATTTAAATTACATACAAAGCCCAAACCAAATCCAAAGTCCAACTTTTTTTTTATTAAGCCACAAATGAAGTGAGGGGACATAAATTTGCCAATCCCTTAAAGGTTACACGCACCAATGGACTAATTTTGGCAACATATGCAACATACAATGGGGGGCTGAATAGGCAAGTCTTTTTAACTTTCCACCACAAGGACCACCACTGTTAAATAATTTTATATCAACAATGAAGGGTCAAATTGCCATTATCCTAAAAATTCACCTCTGTAAGACCCTCTTTTCTCGCCATAACCTAACCCTTACCCTACCTCACTGTACATCTCCTTGCACAAGATCAGCTGCAACAAAGCTCAAAAACCTCACTCCACTCCAAAAACCCTTCATAAACCCCACCCCACATGGTCCAAACACAACGTTGGCAACTTCAAGCTTTTTATTGGGCGGATAGCGAATACAATCAAGGGCTGTGATTCAAACAGGTTAGGTGCCATAAGCAAGTCATAGGGCCAGGATGAGAAGTTTTAAGTCTCTCCTCACAAAGAACAAACCATGAAGGCCGTTCTTCAGGAAAAGCAACAAGTGAAGCTATAGGGTTTTAGTATAAAAAGATTATGATAACGTCATTGTAGAGGGAGGAGAATTTTGTTATAATCAAATTGTAACCATTTTTTATTTACTTGTCATTTTTTTCATCTTGTAATCTCTTTCCAAGTTATGCAAAGTTTGAGATTTTCTTTGTAAATATTGAGTTTCTACCTTATTCGTCTTTATTTACCGGTTTTTAGAAGCTTTTACAAGATTTTAGTCATTAATGTTTTTTTATAAAAGCTGTTTTCATGTGTGTCGAAAAAAACTCAAATCTATCAAAAAAAAAAGGGGAAGAATTAGACAAAAAGGAGCATGGTAAGCAAAGGATGGCCATGGTTTTAGAGCCTTATGGGAGGCAATAGGCTTGTTATTGGTAATTAAATTCAGACAGAAAGCCAAGGGAGACTGTAAGTTCCCTTAATTTTCATTTTCTTAAAAGTTACTGTAGCATAGCTTAATTTTTGCTTATTTCTTGCATTTTCTTGCTTATTCATGTTATACATGCTTATTTGTCCTTATTTTATGCTTATACATGCTTTGTTCATTTTTTTCTTTCTCCTTTAAAACTGTTATAAATGACGTGAAACAGCTAATGCTTTATTTGTATCATTAAGTGCTTATTTTCTATACGATTTGCATATTTATGTTTATATGTTTATATGTTCATTGGTTTCAGAAAACTGGCCTTAAATCCTTGTAACGCAGTTTTAAAATGAGAATTTAAAGTCTAAAAGGGTGTTTGGGTCAATGGTTACTATAAATTTGGGGGGAGGAGACGGGGTTGGGGAAATAACGGGTAATTTTTGGTTTAAAAAAACACTTCGGGTCATTTACCCCCTGTATCTTTGGAAAGCTCATTCTTAGGAGTTCCTGGTCTGTTTTTCCCTTAAAATTTTAATTGTCTTTGAGTTAGTATTTAAGTTTTCTAAGTAATTCCGTCTATCTATGGGACCCAGATAGTTATAAGGGGTGATTTGGATTAAAGTCGATGTAAAAACCAGCTTAAGGTTTATTTTTAGAGTTTTTCATTGTCAAATGTTAGTAGTGTAAAATTCCTTTTTAGTCTAATTTTTCTGTTTTTCCATATCTGTCAAAGTTTTGATTTGTTGTCTTTGTTTTTTGAAAAAAACTCATTTTAAATCCCTTTTTATCAGAATATTAAACTTGGCTTTTAGTTTAATTTTTTTGTGCTTATGCCCTTCTAGAACCTATTTGTTCAATATGTTTTAATCTTATTTTTAAATTTTGAAGCTTATTTTGGGTGGTGCTTATTCTTAAGCTTGGCTTATTGCATTTTTTTTTACCAAACAAACGGTCCCCGGTGCAATCAGGCACCCTTACAGTTATTTTTTGTTGTTGCTTATTTTTTCTCATTCTTTGATCCTATTATTTTTCTAGAAGCCAATAAGCTTGATATATAAGCTGCCTTTAAGGCCTTTAAGAACCTAAGGACCTCTCTAGGTGGCTTATTTTTGAGCCAAAATTAGACCTTTTGACCATTTTGTATGCAACTTAGGACTTATAAGCTTATATGCTTATTTCTGGCTTTTCTGTCTGTTGATTTAGCTTAATTCTATCGGCATTAGCTTTTTAGGTAGGCCTCTAAGTGTTTTGGCTTATTTTCCATTTTTGGCTTATGTTACCTTGTTAGTGCTTAAACAGATTAGACTTCCCCTTAGTGTAAAAAGATAGCAAACTGCGTCCTTTTGTAGCCTATTTTTCTGCTTTTTGTTGCTTACTATACTCTGTGCTTAGTTTAGTTAGATTTGTCAATGGGTGTTGATTTTAGGAATTGTTTTTGCTTGTTTCCATTTTGCTTGAGCTTATTTGAGCCTAAGCTAGCTTAACAGCTTAGCATTTTTGAAGTCCTTAGATAAAAAGCTCACTGCCCACTTTTGATTGCTTATTTACCAGCTTATTTTTTTAGTTTCATAAAAAGTTGTATTTTTTAAATTTGCTTATTTTAGTGTCATTTATAAGTTTAAAAAAAAGTTTTGATAAAAAGAGAGGGGCCAGGACTCGAACCTACGACCCTCCCTTTAAACACACACACTCTTAACACTGCGCCCTTGGGTCTTTTTCATTAAGAACCCAAGGGCCTTAGTTATTATACACATTTGGCTCTTTTTATTACCAGCTTATTTTTAGCTTATTTCAGCTTATTTATAAGCCAATTTTTCTAGCTTTTATTTTTCTTAGATTAAGCATCTTTCAAGCTATTTTCCTGTATTTTTTGAGAATTTTCCAAATTAGTTAACTATTTTTTATAATTTTTTTTCTTTTAATCTGTTTTTTTAATTATAATAAATTAAATAAAAATCAAAAAAAAAATATTTTTCTTTTTTAGAAAATTTTCTTTTATCATTTTTCACTTAGGAAAAATAGAAAAACTTTCGTAGGGTCATTTTTGTAAACTTTTGTTTTTTAAAGAACGGGTTTCGACCCCGTTTTTTGTTTTCTTAATTTTGAGCTCGTTTTAGCTCCGTTTTTAGTCTAGTCTTTTTTATTCTTCATTTTTAGTCACATAGAGTAGATTAGAAGTAAAAAAATCTTTGTAGGGTTAATTTTTAAGAATTTAGGTTTTTGACCCCTTGTTCGGGGCTCTTGCTCTCGTTTTTTTTGTTTTATTCCATAATTTTTAGGGTTTTCTTAATCGTTTTTGCATATTAGTAGATAGTTTAGCTTTCTAATCCTCTTAATCATTAATATCATTCAAATTCCAATTTTCCGAATGTACCAATTTTTAAGTCCAGCCTCGTTAGGGATAAACGACCTGGGAATATTCTATACTACTTCTCGGTTTCATTGATTATTTTTAGATTATTCTTATTATATATATTTTAATATATATTATATATATAAAGGTCTAGTTTAAAGCTAATCAATGATCTGAGTCTTAAGTCTATTTTCATAGTGCTTTTTCATTAAGCTATTTTGTTTCAAAATCATTTTCAGAAGCATTTTTAGGTAGCTTTTTAGCTCTAGATTAAGCCTGCTTAAGTCATTTCCCCATAAGGATCTAAGTGCTTATTGAAAAATAAGCTCAAAGATTCCTATAGGGACTGTTTTGGTCTGTCATTAGTTAAAAGAGCTTATTAGGTTTCTAGCTTATTGTTTGTTCTTTTCTAATAAAAGTTAGCTTATTAGTCTAGGATTAGCTTAATAATAGCTTATCTTGTCTTAGCTTTAGCTTATATAGGTTCTATAGCTTATTAAGTTTCAAGTAAAAAGAAAAAAAACCAAAAATAATAGTTAACTAGTTTATGTCATTTCTTTAAGCAATTTCTAGCTTATTTAGGGCTTTTCAGCTTTAACTGTTTTTATTAAAAGTGTTTGTTCTTAGCTTATTTACAACTTTTATTTTATACGTTTTTAAAAATAAAAAAACCAAAAACCAAAGCCTAGGACTCGAACCCACGACCTTGGTCTCACACACCCATTCCCTTACCGTTTTGCTTCAATAGCTCATCCGTGAACTCTTTCTCCCATTTAATACTTAACCACACTTTGGGCCTTAAAAGCCCAAGCCACTTCGTGGCTTATTAGTGGCTTTTTAGAGCTTATTTGATAAGCTGGGCTAGCCAGCTTATTTTTCTTAGGATTCTTATAGGATTTTAGACTTTTCTTGTTTTTTTTAGAATTTTTCATAATCATTTGTTATTTTTAATTAATTTTCGAAAGTTAAAAAATTAAAAAAGCCATAAAAAATATAAAAAGATTTTAGAAAAATACAAAAAAATAGTTTTTAGTTTTAGAATAATTACTTTTAGGTTTACAAGCATTAAAATCATTTTTATCTCTTTTAGATTTTTAATTTCATTTTTAAGCTTTTTAATTTAGTTTTAAAAATAGGATTTTTAATATAAGAAATAGTTAAAAATAGTTTTCTTAATTTTTATCATTTCTTAGATTTTTCTAAAGTTAAAAATCATTTTTTAGAATTTTTAGGAATTAATTTGTTATTTTCTAGGATTTTTTTTAATCATTAAACTAGTTTTTAATTCATAATAAATACAAAAATAATCAAAAAAAAATAATTTTCTTTTTTCTAAAATTTTCTTTTATTTTAATTTAGGTTTAGAAATTAAATTTGCATCCATAGGCTTTAATTTCATCATTGTTGCTTATTTGTCGCGTTTTCTTCGTGCCCGTTATTAGTTTTTGTGCTTAATTGTTATCGTTTGCTTATTTTAATTGTTGTTTTCTTTTTAGGAGATATAGATAATCAAATCAATCTTCGAACCCATTCAAATCATTGTCCAAACAAGAACGTGGTTTCAATTTCATAAATCGTTGGGGAATAACGACCCGGGAATCATACTTCCCGGTTAATATACGTATTATAATATATTATTTTGTGATTTTTCTAACTACCTTTGTCCTCAAGGGTAGTTTTGGAATTTCATATTATCTTATATTTTAATTAACACGGATCATGCACCCTCCAAAACACCATCAACCAAAGATACTTCCTCATCCTCAATTGACTACATACCCAAATCACCAACCTCATCAACATCACTTTCACCCAATGGTTACTTGAACTCACCAACATCTCCTCCTCCAAGAGTTTCTCTACCACCTCCAACTCAAGAAAATGCATCAATAGACATCACTCTCACCCTTTCACCAATCACCCCACTTGATGTCCAATTTGATACTCCATCACCTTCACCACCTATCTTTGGTCATCCCATTCCTTGGAACCTTCTTGAGGCACATGGAGATTCATGCTTGTGTTGCATTCACAATCGTACTCTCATATTTGGGTTAAGAGATGAACTCCAATATATGTTTTCATATATTGAACATATGCTCTCACAACCACCAACAACCATCATCCCACCACCTCCACTATCTTCACCAAACTAAACATACTCTATGTTTAGTTTCTCAAAATAATTATCCATCCACCATTTTGCAAGCAAGTCCTACGGAGCTTTACTAGTTATAGGTCTCTTTGTAGTTTAAAATTTTCATGAATGTTAGCATGTTATTTTCCTTATGTATGCTTGAGTTATTTTACTTCAATGGATGATTATTGTTGGTTGCATTACTAGTATGCCATATTTTTCCTTCTTGCTACATGTTAGAAATATTTGTATTGTTCTAACTCGTTTTTGTAGCCAAGAAACCATAGCTCGATTCCTTGGTGCCCTCGAACGAGGGGGAGCACACATCAAGGGGGAGCATTTATTCCGTCGATTTAACTAGCAATTCTCGATGATGTCTTTTTGATTCTACAAAAAGGGGGAGAAATGACATGAAACTCACTAAATACTTGTTTAAAAATAATTTTACATTTAATGAGTTTAAATTTTGTAATCATCAAAAAAGGGGAGATTGTTGTTAAAAATATAAAAAAAAAAAAAAAATATAATGCCTAAAAACATTACTAATATTTTTTCACATCTTTACGTTTTGATAATCACAAAATATAAAAACGTTCAACGTAAAATTAAACGTAAACAAGTAATTAGTAGTAAATTCTCATTTCAACAAATACATCACTTAAAGGTATGAATAAATAAATGCTTAATGCATTTTATGATCAAAGGAAATTTTTATTCAACCTCACACTTTTATAAAATGTTGTAAACATTTTTAAAACATTACAAAACATTTTCTACAATTAAAAGAAATGTTTTATTCAAAATAAACATTTTGAAATTCAAATTTTCGGACCTAAAACGGCTAGAAAAGTTCCAGAAAATTCCCCCTACACAAAAGACAAACTGGGGAAGCCCTAGTCTTGGGCGGCCCCCTTAAATACACGGCCGGCCCCCTTAAAATTAAGGGGACCGCCCACCTATTTAAGGGGACCGCCCCTAGGTAGACGCTCCCCCAGTTTGTCCTATAAATACTGGACTTTTCCCCACAATTTTCTCACCTTTTGCACTCATTCTTTCTGCTCAAAACAGCCCACATATCCTCTCTAAAATCCTTTGATCATTTAATCATAAAGCTTTGTTTCCAAGTGATCCAAGCTTAATTCCTCAAGTGCAAGAGAAGAATACTTTCATCATCAAGTGAAGAAGTATTACACCTCAAGTGTGTATTGCAATCTTGTTGCAACCATATCACATATTTGTAAATCAATTGTATATTTGATATTTGTGTGTAGTAGCTAGATCTTGGGGATCTTTGTAAGTATAGTTAATTAGTGGTGATCTTACCAAGTAGGGTTAGATAGTTGTGATATAAGTAGAGTGGTGAAGTTAAGTTGAGAAGAAGTCGTGAAGTTGTGAAGAAGTCATGAAGTTGTGAAGTCGTGATCAAGTCGTGAAGTTGTGTTGTGTTAGATTGGTTCTAGCTAAGATTAGAACTCGACATTTAGCTTTGTGTCGTAAATCAGTGTAAGCAACGTTGTGTACGGTTTTCTCCGCCATAAGGGAGTTTGTTGACATAGTGAAGAAAACTCTCGAGTTTGGTGCTCGGGGAGTGGAGTAGGGCGAAGAGGTGCTTCGTTACCGAACCACTATAAATCCTTGCGTTGTGGTTTGATTGTTCTTACTCTTATCTCTTGTCTTACATTACTTTCTCATATTATTGATTGTTTAGATAAGTATATTGTTCATATTGTGCAAGAGTTGAATTCACATAAAGTCGAATCTAAAATTTTATTAACACCTTAAAACCTTAAATTAAAAAGCGGTAAACTTTTCAACCCCATTATAGTTTTTCACAATTGGTATTAGAGCCACGTTAAACAAGATTTTTAAAATAAATTGTATTTTAAAACTTGAATCGATCTATGGAATCGGAAAAATATTTAGAAGGGCAATCTATGCAAAGACCACCACTATTTGAAAGTGATGGATTTATTTATTGGAAAAATAGATTCGAAACCTATGTGAAGTCAAAAGATCTAGATCTTTGGCATGTTATTACCGATGGTGATTTTCCTCCTCTAAGGCAAGACAAGACTTGAAAAATCTGGACATTCGAAGTGAGTTATGGCTTGGCCAAAACAAAAACGGGAAGTTGCTCTCGAAGCCTCATGCTAAGTACTACTCCTCCTTCACACAGATAACAGAAAAAAGTTTTATCAGTTTATCAAAGGATTAAACTACCAGATAGGTTTCGGTCCAAACTTCAAGCAATAAAGTGACAAATTAATGATAGCAATATAACGTGCATTGAAGTTTCATTGATTATCATATAATGATGCACCGGATTACTTTTCCTTATAGTACTTCAGCAATACATGCCATAGACGTTTGCAAAAACCAAAATCTAGCTTTGTTCCTTCTTTAAGCAAATCGATCTCCGAACTTTGATGGAAGGATGACCTGGTGAAAGCAGAGAGGCCAGTTGGTCGATATACTGTGTAATTCTCAAGCAAAAATATAATCTCCTATTTTTTTTACTTTATAGCTCTCCTTGTTAACCATTAACGCTCAAAGGCTCTTGAAGTGTGGCCTATTCCCTACCGGTAGATGTATCCATTTGAAAGGTACATGAAGAAGCTAAAAAATTATGTACGAAAAAAAGCTAAACCGGAAGTTTCAAAACCGGAGAGTTATGTTGCAGAAGAAGCATTAAATTTCAGTTCTCATTATGTTCGGGGTGTTTTTATGAAATTTTGTCCCGACCGTAATGTGGACTGCCCTCCCCCAACATGCCAATTTCAGGTGTTCCAATCAATATGTAGATCAATTGGTAAACGGTCGATTATTCGGTTGGATCAACAAGAATTGAAGAAAGTGATATGGTATGTACTTTACAAAAGTCATGAAATCGACTCGTACCGGGCCAAGTTCAAGAGGTACGCATTTTTATTTTGAAAATTCTTTTTCCTAAGTTATCTTTTCGACGACTTATTCTAATACCATGAACAAATTTCAAGTGAATTCTAACCAAGACATAAAGAAGAATCCACCGGCTAGATTGGTATGCATGTAAGAACCTTAAACTTATTGTGTGTATTTCGCTGTAAAAATAACGACTACATTTTACTCGTCTCTATCTAATCATATCTTTTTCATAGGTGCGCCAACGTTACATAGACAAAGACCCAAGTATAAGCGCAAGCGGCGAGTTATTTGCTTTGCTTGTTCGACGCAAAATATTGACTCAAATCTCAGTCAAACACAGTCGTAATCACCGTGTGAGGTTTTTTTTCATACACAGCCGCGATGAATGTCGCACAAATCAAAAAAGCAACATTTGTTCACCTAGTGAGAAGGACAAAGAAATGTATTATGGTCATCTTAAAGAAATTCTCGAGTTTTCGTATATGTTGTTCAAATTTGTGTTGTTCTAAAGTTGAATTAGGTTCACACCTCTACTAGCAACGAAGGATGTAAAATCAAACGTTTTGTCATTAGAAACAACATAACACAAATCTGGGCATGTAATGAGTCGTTTAGAGATCAACAATACATTCTCGCAACACAAGTCAAACAAGTCTTCTACCTTCAAGATATGGCCAGGCGACCACCCAATTGAAAGGTCGTCTAAGATGTGAATCATAAAATGTTTTTCGTACGGGAGTCTCCCTGAAATGAGGACGATCATGATGTTATACATTTCAACAACTCAATTGATCTCGCACTTTCTACTAGTTTGAATGATTTGGATTTTGCGACCTTGAATATAGATGGTCAATCAACGGATGTTGAGGCACCACCAGATATCATTGATGTTGACGAATATGATGATTTTATTGATGATAAAGACGGCGTTCCTCAAGATTTAGCAAATTCTAATGATGAAGTTCTCGTCAATGATGATGATGATGATGTAACTGTTGTTGATTCTAGTGAATATGAAGATTGATCTTGATTTGTAACTTATAAACGACACTTATTTGAATGAATGAAATTGTTTTGGATTGTTTAAATGTGTATCTTTATTTGAATGTGCATGCATTTGGATGCGTGCATGCTTATATTATTTTGTTCATGAATTTCTATATGTTATTCTACTTGTACTTATACATATGTCAGCATCAGTAGCACAGGGTGACGTGGCGGTGGTGGCGGTGGCGATGGTGGCAGTGATGACCCATCTCGTCCTCCTCTACGTCCGATTCGCATCGGCTTCCAAGGTAAGAATTTCTAGATTATTAT
Source organism: Tanacetum coccineum (assembly GCA_026074375.1). Taxonomy (NCBI): domain Eukaryota; kingdom Viridiplantae; phylum Streptophyta; class Magnoliopsida; order Asterales; family Asteraceae; genus Tanacetum; species Tanacetum coccineum. Next base: position 31,123 of record BQNB010033476.1, read on the forward strand.
GTAATAGTAAAGCATAAAACTTGATAACTTGAATTTGCTTGCCTTGAATTTTTATGACGTTATCACTCATATGAATTTGTAGGTGTGAGAGGCCGAAAACCCAATAGGGAGGCAGGCGAGGCAGGCAAGGCTGTAGACTGGGGACCCATGGTGAAACCAAGAACCTTGGGCTAAGGTAAATTATGGATGAATGGGGCCTGCATAAGATCCGATTTGATTTTAGCGATAAAGGCATGCTGCTTCATCACGGTGACCACGAAGCTCAGTGGAGTAACCTTGTCGGCGAGATCGTTAGGGAGTTCCCGATGTACTACCCATTTTGGCACAAAATCGAGAGGAGCGAGGAGGAGAAGAAGGCATGGGTCTTAGGAAAGCTCATGGTCAGTTATTTCATTATCCTTTTATATTATTTTATTATCGTGTTCAATTATTTAAATGTGTATATTAATCTAAATTTGTTTATTTATTTATATATCGATATCTATTTTTGTTATATCTAATTGTAGCAACACTTTGACTTGACGCCCCACATCCAATCCAAGCTTTGGCCAAAAATCAAGAAGGGCATCGAAGAGCATATGGCCAAGGTCTACGTCGACAACAAGTTTGCCTTAAAGAAAAACCATTGGATTCTTCTCCCCAACAGGATGTGTGATGTGGCAGGCATCAAATCCCGACCTCTCGAGAACATCAAGCAGGAAGAGTGGGATAAGCATATTGACTATTGGCTTGACCCTAAGCAAGCTGCCCGAGGCCTTTAAAATGCTCAAAACCAGGCAAAGAGCAAGGTCTTCTGCCAGCAGGGATCCCAGTCACTTGTTTTCCTCCGAGATTAGCAGGTAATACACATTATAATTATTTTACATATATATAGTTCATTATACATGTTGTGTTGTGATTTGTCATTTTTAATTTATTTCATCTTATATACGCGTGTATGTACAGATGGAGAGTTCCGAGACTCGAGAGTACCCGTCCCTCATCCAGACCTTCTTTGACACACATACTCATGGGGGTAAATTTGCGCAGGACGAGGCGCGAGTTCAATATATAAGTATTGTTTCAAAACACGCACTTTAATGATGTGTCAAGACATAATTTAGTAACCCGACTAATATATTAACTATCTCGTTTTTATGTCACTACATAGGAGGAGATGATCCGGCTGAGGTATCTAGGCGCCAATATGATGACGGGTGTGCCCTACATCGAGGACCAGATAATGGCCATGGTTCAAAAGGGCAAGCAGCGGGGGCATATTCCTGTTGTTGGTAGGGTCTTGGCCGGACAAGGCAGGGATGCCATCTCTATCAATGAGCCTCGATGCACGCACACCGACGCCGATGTTGATGAGGTAAAAGAAGATAATAAGCGGTTAAGGAAAGAGCTCGCCATGTTGAGGACGGTAATCAGGAATGACGACCATGTGTCCGAGATGCTTACGCAACTTGAGTCACAACATGAGGTCTGTGGTGGCAGAGGGAGTGGCGGGGGTGGGGATGATGAGCCGGCGCGGAGAGTTAGGACATGTTATATATGTGTACGTATATGTTATTTTGTGTCTTGACATATATTTTGGCGACCCATATATAAACATTTGTTGATTTGTACATTTAGAACATGTTATCTAAACATTTGTTGACTTGTATCTTGCGGATATTGCAAGTTTTGTGGCGAGGTAGCCCGTTTTGTAGACTTTATTATGTTTTATGTGGATTTTGTCGTTTTTAGCTTATTTATATAAAAGTCGTTGATTCGTTATATTGTTTTGTGGTTTGGTACAAGTTGTAATGTATTTGAGTAGCATCTTATGTGGTTATACAGGTTTATATATTGGTGTATTATATGGAAAACGCCTACTATGCAGGCAGTTCCACACCAAAATCCCACCTGGGCGCCGGCGACATGTCGCCAGGGAAAGTGGCACATGTCGCCGGGGAATCTTGGCCAGGCTTGACTTAGTCAACTATATTAAAATGTTTCCCCGGTGACAAGTCGTCAGGGATTCTCATGGGATTATTTAATTAATTAATTAATTAATTAACTAATTAATTTTTATTAGTGACAAAACTATATCCGGGCGACACGTCACCTGGAAAAATATTTGACGAGCCAAACTTTTTGGTTGACTGAAAACGTGTGGGACCGGTGTTGTCACTGGGGCAAATAGCCGGGGATTGAATCCCCTTCGAACTTTCCCCATCGTATATTCTCCGGCAACATGTCCCCGGGGAAAAGTATCCCCAATGACATGTCCCCGGTGAAGGTGGCAAAATGTCGTCAGTGAATGCAGCGAATGTTGTAGTGTATTACCTTAGTAGGTGATATTGGTACACTTTATTTCATTCCATTAATAGGGTATTTATATTGCAAATTATATATGCATTTCACCCTTTACAATTGGGGTAATTAGCAGACAAGTACATTATTGGTCAATTGTTGACAGATATGGCTAGGGTGTCAGTAGGGTCGACCCGACCCGAATCCGAACCCGGACCCGATAAGGCTTATCGGGTCGGTTTAAATCGGGTTAAAAACCTTGTCGGGTTGTTTTGACCCGAACCCGATAACCCGATAGTGTTATCGGGTCGGGTTCGGGTTAGATAATTCTCGGGTCAACCCGATAAAACCCGAAAGTCAATGTTTATTTTTTTCTACTACTAATATTTTTAAAAGCCCATGTCAGGCAACCATGCTACTGGACGATCAGTTTATCTAAAGATATGGTATCATGCTTAACGTATATTGTATAGCTTTGTAACACTAATGTGATGATTTTGTGTACGCATCTGGTCTGCTTGACTATGAATCTGTATTTTTTAAGTTTTATGTGGGTTGGCTTCACATGTTTCAAGTTCTTGTTAGTTATTTTAGATGGCTTTTCAAGGCATAAATATATGTTACAATATCAGCTACTTGTTAGAGTAACACATTTTAATACTACTTCTATAATTTCTCCCTTCTGGAGATGACTTCCAAATAGCTGGGATTGGTTTTTAAATGGTCTTATGGGATAAAAAGTTAATTATGATGTTTAGTAAATCTTAAACTTGATACTTTACTAGGCATTTTATTAAAAAGACATGATTTAATCTTATACGTCAATCAACTAAAAATCACCTATAACTAAATGTGTAAACAGACAAATTATGATCACAGAACTCGAACAATGACTTCTATATTATCTAATAACGCAAGATAATTGAGTACACTTAAACATAAACAATTGCATTTGTTACTAATTAATCATACACACAAACACAACTGCCGTCTAATACTATTTTTGTTCTTTTTACTCTTTTGTATGTAGTATATCACCCGATAACCCGAATCACCCGACCCGACATAACCCGACCCGAATACCACCCGAACCCGATAACCCGATTCCTTATCGGGTCGGGTTGCGGGTGAGTTTTTAAAAATCAAAACCCGATTCAACTCGACCCGATAACCCGATAACCCGACCCGATAACATCCCTAGATATGGCATAAAGATAGGTACATTATTGGTCAATTGTTGACAAATATGGCATAATTAATTGTAGTGTAGAAACTGATAATTCATAATAGATATTAAATTATCTAACGTGTATATTTGTATGGTCTACGTTGGCCAAATAATCTTATTGTCCTCATGCAAAATCACATTTTGTTTTGTTTTATATGTTTGTAAGATTTGATTCCAACATATTTTTTGCTAAATAAAACTACTCATAATTTCTACATCTATCTTATCTTTAGCTCTCAATATTTGCTTCACATGGATCATTCCCCCAGATGGAAAATCTTAAGGAAATTCCGTACGTTTCATTCGACTTACAAATGACGGTCGGGTCGTTTAAACTCGGTGGTTGGGAATGTTCTGTCCCAGCCGGTTATTGACCCGAACACGGAGAGTTCAATCTAAGCCGTCGTTTAATTCACCTGAACAGGTGCTTTTGTTAGGATATATATTCCTAAGACTGCAAATTCGAACGTGAAAAAACTCCCAGTTTTGATTTACTTTCATGGTGGCGGTTTTATACTCGAAACAGCTGCCTCACCCACGTACCATAACTTCCTTAACCTCGTATCATCCGAATCCAACGTTGTTGTAGTGTCTGTCGACTATAGGACTGCTCCTGAGCATCCTGTCCCCATTTGTTTTGATGATTCATGGGAAGCAGTCAAGTGGGTGGCACAACATGTTAAAGGAAATGGACCCGATACGTGGCTAAACGAATACACCGATTTTAGCCATGTGTTTTTCGCTGGGGATAGCGCGGGTGGTACTATAGCACACCATATGGCAATCCGGGTTGGGTCAGAAAATCAGGGTCGGGTTTCTGGTGAGAGTTTGAATCTTGAAGGTATAATATTGCTCCACCCATATTTTTGGGGGGAGGATAGGATTGGTTCCGAGTCAGGTTTTCCATGGACCCAAACAATAAAAGATTTATGGCTAATAGCCCATCCGGGAACAAGCGGGTCGGATGACCCGCTGATTAACCCGGATAAGGATCCGAAGGTGTCGGATCTTGGTTGCTCTAGGGTACTTGTTTGTGTTGCTGGGAAGGATATATTGAAGGATAGGGGAATTTACTATAAGGTTGTTTTGGGTAAAAATGGATGGAAAGGTGAAATTGAGGTTATTGAGGATAAAGAGGAGGATCATGTGTTTTTCCTAAATAGTCCTCTTGCTGAAAACTCTTGCACCTTGCGCAAGAGGATCTCTACTTTCATCAACAACTAGAAGATATCATGCTTCAAGAAATATGTCATCCATCACGATAAAATAAGATAATGTGATATTGTTTAGCATAAATTATTTCAGTCAAGAGTTTGGTCTTTATTGTTTAGCATTGCATGCTAAGATATGATCAATTATTTCTAATCCTTATTGTTTCATACCTATTATTGGAATTCTGGTTTAGACATATATCATACTGTAGGCTGAAATAAAATTTGCATACTCCTTTATGTATAAGTTAGGGCTTGGGCCCATTATTACGTTTTGGTTTTGCATTTATTATTATATGTGTTTGGGCGTTTAAACGGATCGAACGTTTAAAGTGAAAAATTGTATTATCTTTTGGTTTAAAAGTTGTTAGACATTTATTTATAGAGGGAATATTTCATTAAACGTTCGGTTTTTTAAAAGTTCATTTTGTCATTTATTTATTTAGATGGACGAAGATGAACAAATTTTTGTGTTCGTTCAATTAAGTAAACGGACATGAACACAAGCCTCGTTGGTTCATTTACGTTCGTGAACATTCGATTATATGTTCGTTTACGTATGTTTATTTGTTTATATCTAAATATCGTATATTTATATAGTATACTCTTCGTAAAATAGGCAAATTTCGACAAACAAACACACACACAAAAAAAACATTAGAATATTCTAGATATTTTGTGCTTGCTTTTGTATGTTCATTTATTTCCGTCCGTTTATGTTCATTTAACACTTTAATGAACTAACATAAATGCACAAGAACAATCTTATTTTCTTAACGAACAAACATGAACAATAAATTTCGTCCATTTAAGCATTCATATACGTTTATTTGTGCTGTTAAACTTAATTGAACGAACACGGACAAGCCTCTATTTGTGTTCGTCCGACTTGTTTACAATCCGATATGATTGTAGATTGAATGGCTTAAAATCGACTGAAAGTCTAAATGTCATGGACATTATATGCAACAGTAATAGATGCTTGGGAAATAAATCTGATATGATGATTATCCATTGTATTGAATTATTTTTTTAAATAATAAATTTACTGAAAAAACCTAAAAAAAATCTGATATGATGATCATATATTCATGTCTACTTTACAAAGATGACTCCCCATCCTTCCATAAGCTTTTTGTATATGTGTTTTTAACTACTATAAAAAATGCTTGAATGCAGATGGCTCAGCTCTAGCAACTTTTTATCTCCATGCGCATGTTTTATAATTGTTTCTCCCTTTTATGGGATATGTGATGATAGTGTTTTGTTTTTAAGGGTGTGTTGATTTTAAGTAGCAGTAGGTGTTTGGTCTTTAGAAATGAGTTTGTAACTCTACATGGCTAGAGTAGTATATGACAGTAGTGTGGAGTAGTTAGCTGATTGAGTGTAGAGTGTGAGCGTAAGTAATAAGAAGTTTAGCAGTGGAAGTAACTAGCCGTAATGATTAGTAGCCTTGATAAAGTAACCTGAGCTTAGTAACTGTTCTGTTTTTTTAAATAAAAATGTTTGATAACATATATAGTTGTAATTATAAATGTGTAACATGACGTAAAATGACATATACATTTGACATAAAACATGGTTATATGTGTTAAATGACCGGGTGTTATTTACGTACAAGACAACAAGATGATTCTTGGACAAATAACTACAATATATGCATCTATTGATGCATCCATAACAGGATAACTCGTAAACACATAAACACAAACTAAACTGTCACATCTCACTACTCATTTGTCACAGCTTATTAAACAAGCATTGAAAAATTAGCTTTCCTAAAAAATAACCACAACTCACTGCTCATTTGCTAAACGACCACTGAAAATTTAAAATGCTCACCGCTCCTTTGCCAAACGACCACCAAAAATCAAAATTCCCACCGCTCGTTTGCCAAACGACCACTAAAAATAAAAATGCTCATTGCTCAACGTCACCGCCCCAAAAAGCTCCACACCGCTCCATGTAAAATATACTCTAATTGTGAAAATGTACTCTTATTATAAAAACCTCCCCTCCCCTGCAGAAAAAAGACGACCCAAAAAAACCTTAACCAAACCGATTCTTGATACTGTGATAGTATGACTGTAATTCTAATTCGTTTTTGTTGATTATTTCTTGTTTGTAACTACCCCATCGTTAATTACTCACTAGATTAATCCGTCAAACGAATTTAGAATTCTTTCATTCGTTTTCTAAGGTTTCTTTATATCCATCCGTGTTTTGGATCCTTAACTGCTAATCGTTTTGGTTAATCGTATCTATCCCATCCTTCATCGTTTTGGTTAGGTTTTGATTAGGTCAATTAATTAAGTTGTTAGGGTTGTGTTGTTTTGGATCACACTCCTATAACTGCTTCGTTCGTTTTGGTTAATCGTATCTATCCAATCTTTATAGTTTTTGGGTAGGTTTTAGATTTAGGTCATTGATTTATGTTGTCTAGGGTCTTTGTTTTTATGTGGGAATTCGATTCATGTTTACATCGTGATGTGCATGTGATTTTCTGGGGGGTGGTTGGGTTTGGGGATTTGTCTCTTGTGAGTTTTTGGCACCCCGTGCTGAGTGGGTCTCCTCGTCTTCGGGAAGGAGTTGTGGCGAGCGCCCATGGGATGTTGGTCCATTATGTGGGGAGGGGTGTCGACTGGCTGTCTGGGGTAGTTTCTTAACGTTCGGGTGATGATTCATGTGACTCCGCAGTCTATGCAACAGGTTATGTTACCCAAATGTGTTTTCGGGTGACTTTCAACAAAGTAATACCGGGTTGAAAATACGTAGCCTGTAAAACTGCACGATTATACTTTTGGTCCTGTGTTGATCGCACTGTTGGGATCATTTGCAATAAAGGTCGGTTTAGGAGTAATAGGCGAAACTATTTGAACAAGCGGGATAGAATAGCAGGGGGGTTACAACTGGCGTACAATAAGGTTTTTTGTAGGATGGGGTTGGGGCGCGGGAGCTGGGAGTTCCCGCCGTGAGGCGGTGTCCGTTGGGTGTGTGTTGTTGGGTTATGTAGTATTGAGGGCGGTCTGTATACTAAAAATAAAAATGCTCATTGCTCAACGTCACCGCCCCAAAAAGCTCCACACCGCTCCATGTAAAATATACTCTAATTGTGAAAATGTTACTCTTATTAAAAAAAACCTCCCCTCCCCTGCAGAAAAAAGATGACCCAAAAAAACCCTAACCAAACCAATTCTTGATACTGTGATAGTATGACTGTAATTCTAATTCGTTTTTGTTGATTATTTCTTGTTTGTAACTATCCCATCGTTAATTACTCACTAGATTAATCCGTCAAATGAATTTAGAATTCTTCCATTTGTTTTCTAGGGTTTCTTTATATCCATCCGTGTTTTGGATCCTTAACTGCTGATCGTTTTGGTTAATCATATCTATCCCAGCCTTCATCGTTTTGGTTAGGTTTTGATTAGGTCACTTAATTAAGTTGTTAGGGTTTTGTTTGAATTCGATCTCATCTTTACATCATGATTGCATATGATTTTCATGGTTTAGTATGGAAATGGGATTTCTGACAGCGAAAGGGAGAGAGAGAGTTGTAATTCTATGAAGGAGAAGGGTCCGTCCATGGATGATGATCCTAATGTGGGTAATGGTGGTGAGGCTTCTAGTTCCGTCACATCTAACGTTGCTGATTCACCTAGTCTTGCAGGTAATGTTCCCAATTTGATATCTTTTTCTACAAAAGTAAAGGGAAATACGAGCCAGAAAACTGTTAACTTTTGACCTTTGTTCACGCCAGTTAGGAATGGTGTGGAAGTTCATGTCCCAAAAGAATCGGTTAGTGTTGTGAATGAACGACTTAACAATATTGTTTAAGGGTTCTTTCTAGGTAAACGCATGGCTTATCCGATTGTTGAGAACTATGTAAAGAATACATCGGGGAAATTTGGCCTTGTTAAGTCAATGACGATTAAAGACATGCATTTCTTCAAGTTTGGTTCTAAAGAAGGGATGGAAGTTATGTTAGAGAGTAGCCCATGGTTAATTCACTATGTGCTATTGATTCTTAAACAATGGACTCCAGATGCAAATATTACGAAAGAGGATGTTTGTAATACCCCTGTTTGGTTAAAGTTCCATGATTTCCCCATTACTACTTTTATAGAAGACGGGTTAAGTGCTATTACAACCAAACTTGATAGCCCGTTGTGCAATAATTCTTGAGGTCGGGCTAGTTATGGTAGAGCTATGATTGAGCTTAAAGTTGATGTTCATTTGAGAGACACCATTATAGTTGATGTTCCCAAATTCAGTGATGAGGGGTTTACTACGAGCACTATTCATGTTGAGTACGAGTGGGCACCTCTTAGATGTTTAGAATGCAAGGTCTTTGGACACGTCCTAGATGATTGTCCTAAGAAAATGATCTCGGATATATAGAAGAATTCCAAGATGCCGTGTCAACGTTCTCGAGCACCTCTGGTTGGCTTGAAACCTAAGTCTACTTTTATGTACCGCTCGATTTCTACCAAAAAGCGGCAAAGGCTAATGGAATTTAAAGGTACAAACAGCTAAAAAGGCTACTACTCCTATTTTGAATTCTATTGCTGATTATTATCATAAGTTGAGTGTTATATGAAAACAGGTTGATGTATTAGTGTAGTTAGATAGATGTACTTGTCATGTTGCCTATGATTTTAAAGAACATAATCAACTTATATAATTAATGTAGTTCTTAATGGGTTTAGATGATACTTATATGCAAATTAGAATTTAGAAGTAATATTTTATCTAGAGAACCATTCCCTAATGTTATAGGTGCTTATGCTATTATTTCTAGTGAAGAGTCACATAGGAAAGTTGTTTCTGGGAGTACTAGGAGAAATCATAATTATGCTTTTGCTTCTAGGGTTAATGAAAAAGGAAATGCCGTGAGACTTGTTAATCAATTTGCAGCTCAAGTTGTTAATTAGTCTGCTAACCAATTTATTAATTTTAATAAATTGACTAGTTATAGAAGGAGACTGGTTACTCGGCTTGTTTTTTTGGGGAAAAAGGGACAATCCCCGGCTAATATATAAAGCAAAAATAATTAAAAAGACTTATATGGACATACCCATATAATTAAGTTCAAATGACATGCCCAAAACTTCGGAAATGTATAAAAGCGAAACTAGCCTATAAGTGCCAACAATAAAACAAGTAAGTTTGTTTCTTTCTTTAATTAATTTTTATGTTTCTTTAATTTTTTTTAATTTTTTTAGGGTTAAGATGGTTGTTAATTTTTTATGTGTTTACCTTGAAGTTTGTTTATTTTGGGGTTTTATTGAAAATTAAGTGTGTAGAGATGATAGGGTATTGTTAATTTTAAGCATATTTTCAATTTTTTGGTGTCAATTGTAGCTTTGTTATGTGTTTGACAGGTTTTTAGGTACGTACTGATTTTATGTGTTAAGGAAGCTCGCGTGGTTTGATATATGGTTTTGACAGGAAGATTATCGGTGGCTCACAATATATTTGGTTTTGATTGAATAAGGCTAAGGGAGGTGATGTTCTGAATTGTAATTTCAATGTTTACTTTCATAGTTCCAGTTTTTATAAACTATAAATATATTATGTAACAGCATATTAAGTATCCGTGTATTAGGTATTAATATGAAGGGTTTTGTTACTTTTTTATAGTTGGTATTTTGTAATGCAGGTCATTTTATTGGAAGATGGTTGCAGAATAGAATGTGCCTATTCAGGACAAGGCACTTGATGCGTTGATTGCTTATTTAAAAGTTGACGTTGCTGATGCCGATGCCGCCATGTTTTTTTTCATGTTTGTAGTGTTGTCGCGTGGTTAATTAATTTTATCAGGTGCGTTTGTTGTATGTATCAGCAAAGCTCTTTGTTCAAACCATAGCGTTATATTTTACCTTATAACATTCTTTTACTAACCCAAAACCTCACAAACTCCCTCTCTAGAATAACCCATGTTATACCTACACGCGGGTTCCATATATTAGTTAAAGTATTGAACTAATTGAAGTAATTTATGTTCTAACAATCTTATTAGTAAAATGGACATACGAATGATACTTTTTGCACCAAGTTATCAATTATTATACCTATCAGCCTATGAACATTTAATGGGCCAAATTATGCTATAATTTTCATATATTTTATGGGCTAAAACAGGTCAGTTTAAATGGGCCAAAAACAATCAACTTATTATTACATAGTTTTCTTTATGTTAGCTCAAATTCCGATGGTATTGCATAAAAACAGGGAGTAGTACTGATGCCAATGGGATTTCTGAAAACCAAGGAGTTGATAAGTAGTTTTATTACGTAAAGATTGGGTCTTAGGACTTGGGAGTTGGCACATTGTTAAATTCCCCGATGTAGAGTCTGAAACAAGGTCAAATTAGGTGAAACCAATAGGTGAAGTTGATATGTAGGTACGGGTGTTGGGTTTAGTTGCATGTACCCTTTACTTTTTATTTGAATACAGTGACTAGCAACGCCTACTGAGTTATTTGACGCTCATATTAAAATTATAGGGTCGTAAGTTTGTAACAGTCTTGGCACAAAGTCCAACAGTTTAACGTATACATTATGGCTCTACTCTAAGAACCGAAGCTACCAATTACAAGAAATGCTAACAGACCCTTGATTGGACTTCGACTTTAAGGTTTAATTAACAGTCTGTTTAGTCTTAAGAGATGTATTTGCCATTTTAAAAGAGATGACATAGTACTGGACCATGAACCCAGTTGTAGTTGAGATTGGTAAGCCATTGCGTTTACTATTCAAGTTTGTCTTTTGTACGGCCATTGCATTTATAAAAAGCATTATTTTTAGAAATATAGTTAACAAATAAGCTCATACGATCAGAAGTAAGGTTGGAGGGAATAAAAATAAGGTACGGAAGCTATGGAAGGCGATGTTTGGTGTAGTATTGTTGGAAGCGATCTATGGTGGGTGGTCATTGGATAAGTGTTTTGTCTAAAAAAGGATTACTAAAAACCTCATCTAAACGGAGAATGGGTCAAATTATGACTTAAAATTTGATACATTAATTTTATTGGACATAATAGTAACGTACATCAGTAACCTTATCTAATTTTATAACAAAACTTCCGTTATACGATAAAAAATATTGTGCTTGGACATAATAGTTGGCTCAAACAACCAACAAAGGAATTCACTATTTAAATCTTACAAGCGGGATACAGGAACGAGACTAGGTAACCACAGTAAAAGCGCGTTAATTCCCTTATAGCAAGTTTTTGTACATAACGTGTAGTAGTCTGAAGAAGTTATTTTCTAGCATTTTTTAAATACTTATCTTTTCTATGATTCAGGCGAAGCGAACTTTTTTCACAAGTGGCGGGAAGATTCTTGAAAAAATGAACAGAGACGAGTCACAATTGCAGATTTTTGAGTTTAAACATTAATTAGCTTGAGTATTTATACACACCTCTGCTTCCTTCTATTTATAATATTTCTAATTTTGCAGATGAATCTTACTTGACTTAAATTTACTGACAAAGGTTATATGTCAAGGTACTCAGCTTAGCATTTGAGACTCAAGTATGAGATTTAGACTTTTTTGCTTTGAGGACTTCAATTGAATAGAAATAGTGACATTTCAAAATCTTCTGCTTCATATCTGTTTGAAATTCTCTTTGCGTGAAGATAATTTTGTTTAAGGTTTGTCCTTACCTGAAATAGTTCTTTTGAAATAAGTAGTTTTTTTTCCGATTTTAATGTAATGCAACTTTATTGGCGTATGCAGAAATGTGAACAAAATTCGAGAGGTGGAAACTACTATAAGTTCCTTCATAATACGAGATCAGTAAAGCCTACAATCTTTCATTTTCAGGTTTATATCATTACATTATATTCGGTCAAGCATTTTTCATTACGTTGTCTTATGTTTAGGAAATATGGTTTTTGTTATTTTTAAACGATCTTCGGTACGTGAAGGATAGATAACTGCACTTGTTGTTTGTGTTGTCCAGCTAAGCCACTTGGTTTGGGCCACCTCAAAGCATAGTGTGTATATGATGTCAAGATGCCCCCGTCACCGACAATAGTTTTGCGTATACATGAGACAATGTTGTTACAATGAAGACTAATACCAAGGTTAATTGAAAATGTACTATGCCTGATGATACTTCATTATGCATCAGGCCGACGATTGGACGTAACTGAACTAATGATTAAACATATTAGGTTCTGTTCGGGAGTTCCTAAAAGAAAATTAATGAGTTTTGAGATTTGTAAATATAGTTGCAAATTGTTAAAAAAAATGGTACACTCTGATTTTTGTTATTTTTACTCATACTATACATATAGAAAATTCTTACTACCAGGTGTTTCATTAATGTTACAAGTATCAGACAAAGTATACATAATACTACCTGCCCTTACAAAACGGTCCCAAGAAAGAAGCCCCGCCAAAGACATAAGTTAAAGCTTTTTGGCCAACATATTAAAAAGTTGCTGGTGGAGCGACCAATGATACAAGCACAAGCAGATGAGTAGTCGTAACCATAATCGCACTACATGGATACGGGAAACATTTCTGTGTAAACAAAAAATATGATGGTTAGTCTAACAATTTTGTAAACCCTACGTTTTACTTATACGTTGCAATAACATGTTAGCCCTCGCTGCAACGCGCGGGTCATTTTCCAACTTGCTTTTATACAAATACAGCGACGAATTAATGGAAAAATGCAACAAAAATTGGACAAAAAAATTCGCTTCACCAACACGACGCACTAATAAATTAGCTCCCGCCACAACGCGCCGGGTAAATACAACCTCGTTTTCTACAAAACGAATGACCATAATTCTCCAAATTGTCTCTAGTCTTCGCAAAAGGAAAATTCCAGCCCAATATCATATTGGCTCTAGAACACAAACGGGTAATATATATATATATATATATATATATATATTCATTTGGTCCAAACCATAATATAATTATTGAACCTTTGCCTCTAGACCTAGGCCACCAACGATTTGAGAGCTTCACTCTAAAATGATAAACCAAACGACCCATAACTCTATAAAACTCCACTTTGAAATACAATAACTCCACCAAAACACCAAATCTGCTCAAAACATTACCCATTAAGTTTAAAATTCAACTTTCTTCCCAGCATTACAATTCACAAAAAAACACTCCATTTTTAAAAAAGAACCAGGACGCATTATCATAACACTTGGACTAGAAAAAATAAGCCTCTAACATGCTCTTCCAAACACTTCTTATCAGCAGCGTATTCTTCACAAGAAGAAAATGACCAACCCATGACAACAAAACAAGAAAGGCTCCACCATTTCAAAATTAAACCCATAAAAAACTCTTTCCCTCAAAAGTGTTGTTGTTTGTGAGCATTGTGGTTTTCATGATTATTTTATTGATAAATGATTTAAATTGATTGGTTATCCATCAAATTTTGGAAAGAAAAATAACAATAGTTTTCAAATAATAACAGGAATTTTTCTAACAATAATAATGTTGGATCTAGTTCTTCTAGTTCTTTCTTTGATGAGAAACTCTCTACTCTGGTTAATCTCATAAAGGAATACACCATTCAAGGAAAATCTGCCCATTCTAACATCACATGTAATATATGTAATGAAAGCAGATTTTCTAATAAAAACTTGAGTAAATTGCATAAATCATCCCTAACGTTTGGTCAAATTTCATGTTTCATCCAAACTTTACGAAAGTGCAAGGACCGTCCCTGTGGGAAAACCGTTGGTGCAAGTATCGTCCATGCGGGGGATGATACTTGCACCACGGGTTTCCCCCACATGAACGATACTTGCACCAAAGGTTTCCCCATATGGACGATCTCTACACTTTCAAACTATTTGGGATGAAGCCTGTAATTTAGCCAAACTTTAGGGATGATTTATGCAATTTACTCTAAAAACTTTAATAGTTTTTTTTCTCAAACAGTAATCTTAAATCTAAACTGTCTTCTAATGGAAAAAATTATTGATTCTAGGGAAAAACAAAATATGACTTATATAGATAAAGAGTTAATTAATCTAATAGATATTTCTTACCTTAACATAAAAGTTAGTCATCCTAATGACACTAAAGCTTTATTACAAAAATAGAAAATCTCAAACTTACTAATTTGCTTACTCTATATGATGTGTTAGTTGTTCCCGAATATTGTGTCACTTTAATTTCTATTCATAAAATTTCTAAACAGAGTAACATGATGATTGCTTTTGATGAACACTAGTGTTATCTTTTGCATAAGTATTTTAAAATGGTAGAGATTTGGGGGATCGATAAACATTGTGGTGGATTATACAATTTTGATATTGAAAATAAAAGGTAGTAAATCTAGAAATGTTGGGTTTAAAAGACTTCAAGATGATTTTTAGAGTTACTACTGCTGAGGTATATATTAGTGCTGTCAAGCATAACTTAGTGCTGCTGGTAATGCTAATGAAAATTATGCTAAGTAGTTAGTACTGGTAGTATAAAGTTACTACTGCTAGTTACTACTGTTAGTATAATTAGTATTGTTAGTATAAAGTTATTACTGCTAGTAGAAGTTAAGACTGCTCAGAGATGAAGACTGAAAATATACTAAGTAGTTACTACTGTTAGTACTAAAGTTAGTACTGTTAGTGTATGTTAGTACTACTAGAGTAAACTTCTAAGTAGTTAATGCTACTTGTGCTCAGTTACAACTGTTGGAAGGATTAATGCTATCAAAGATGAGATCCAAGACATATCAGAGAAGAGTTAAAGGTTGATTGAAGAACAAGAATACTTATGGAGATAAGTATCAATTATTTGTAAAGATGATATGTATGAACTTATTTCTTTAAGAGATTATGTTTACTTATAGAAAAGATCATAATCACTTGACATGTTTTGTAAGCCCATTAGGGTTTCTTTAGTGTATAAAAGAAACCCTACGACATAGATCTAGATATCAGTTTTTAACATAGTTTTCATATTAGTATTTTGCATAGCAATCATAGTTAGTATTCATAGCTATTTGTAATTCAAAATAGTATTCAGTATATTAAAAGTTTAGTAAAGATCTTGTTTTTACTATTTTATTGTTCTTCTTAGTATTGCAAACTAGATTCCGCATAGTTTGTGATATTCTCAATCTTAGTTTCTACCAAAGTTGTCTTGGATTTATCTAATATAACTAAGCATTAACAAGCTAAGTAAGATCTATTCAAAAGGGATCAACAAGTGGTATCAGAGCTTGTTGAAGAAACTCTGAATAAGAAAAACACTATATCTATACAAGATCTCATAATCAAAGAGAAGATGGAATCACAATTACAAACTACCCAAACAGTGTCTGTACTAAAACTTCCAGTACTCAAAACTGGAGATTATGATTTATGGAGCATGAGAATGGAGCAATATCTTACTCACAGTAATTATGCTCTTTGGGAGGTTATTGTGAATGGTGATGCACTTGTTGTTTCATCAGCTAGTGCTGAAGGTCCTATTCCTCCTAAAACTGCAGAACAAAAGCTGGCAAGAAAGAATGTATTGAAACCTAAAAGCACTCTGTTGTTGGCCATTCCTGATGAGCACCTATTAAAGTTTCATGAAATCAAGGATGCAAAGACCTTATGGGAAGCAATTAAGGCCAGGTTTTGAAGCAACAAAGAATCAAATAAAATGCAAAAAACCATTATGAAGCAACAATAAAATGCAAAAAACCATTACTGCATCAAGATCTGAAGGTCTGGATAAAACTTATGATAGGTTTCAGAAACTCATCAGCCAATTAGAAATTCATGGTGAAGTTATCTCACAGGAAGATGCAAATCTTAAATTGCTAAGAAGTCTACCATTTACTTAGAACAATATTGCCTTGATCATGAGAAACAAATCTGATCTAGACACAATAAGCATAGATGATTTGTACAACAACTTGAAGGTGTATGAAGCTGAGATTAAAAGCCAATCAAGCTCAAGCTCAAACTCTCAGAATGTGGCTTTTGTATCTTCAGAAAACACTAACAATACTAATGAAGTAGTTAATACTGCTCATGAAGTTTCTATTGTTAGTTCACAAGGACAAGCTTCTTCCTCAACTTATGCTGATGATGTCATGTTTTCCTTCTTTATCAATCAATCTAACAGTCCACAGTTGGACAATGAAGACCTGAAGCAGATTGATACTGATGATCTCGAAGAGATGGATCTCAAATGGCACGTGGCCATGCTTACCATGAGGGTGAAGAGATTCTTAAAGAAGATAAGAAGGAATCTGAATTTCAATGGCAAAGAAACTGTTAGCTTTGATAAGACAAAGGTTGAATGTTACAACACAGGAGAGGTCACTTTGCTAGAGAATGCAGGGCACCAATTAATCAGGGGAATAGAAATGGAGATACTCCAAGAAGGATTGTACCAGTAGAGACTCCTGCAAATGCTTGGTTGTTCAAGATGGGATAGGTGATTATGATTAGAGCTATCAAGCTGAAGAAGGACCCACAGACTTTGCTCTAATGGCCTGTTTGTCTTTAGGTTCATCCAGTTCATCAAGCTCAAATACTGAGGTACAAAATTGCTCTAAAGAATGTTTAGAATCTTATTAATTTATTCAAAAACAGTATGATCAACAGCGTGATTCTCTTAAAAAATCTAATCTAGAAATTATAGGTTATGAATTAGGCTTAGAATCTCTAGAAGCTAGAATTGTTGCAGGGAGTGGTCCAGAATGGCTCTTTGATATTGATTCACTGACAAAATCTATGAATTATGAGCCAGTTACAGCAGAAAATCAAACTAATGGTAATGCATGTATAGAGACAAATGTTAATGTAGGGCAAGCTGGATAGGAGAAAGCATATGATCATGAATACATACTGCTACCACTCATGCTTTCTAATTCTTCACTCTCTTCAAGTTCTCAGAGCATAGATACTAAGGATGCTAATGAGGTACTGATATGTGCTTAATTACACATATCTTTTACCTCTAAAAACGAGCTTAAATGACCAAAAACAGACAAAAACTGCCAAATATATGTTTGTTTTGCATTTGTATTGTGCAGGAAGTGGATATCATCAAAAAGACAGAAAACCAAGCCAAAATGACAAAACTGAGCATGGAATGGAAAAGACTGTGCAAAATCAAGGCCAAAGTCCAAAAATGTCAAAGTCAGAGTCAATACAGAAGAATCAGCAGTCAAACCGGAGCCGGAACTGAAGAATACTATTGAATGCAATCTTTACCCATCTGATGGG
The DNA here is from genome assembly GCA_026074375.1 of Tanacetum coccineum. Taxonomy (NCBI): domain Eukaryota; kingdom Viridiplantae; phylum Streptophyta; class Magnoliopsida; order Asterales; family Asteraceae; genus Tanacetum; species Tanacetum coccineum. The sequence goes on from BQNB010033476.1 coordinate 49,062, forward strand.
CCGGGAAAGCCCAATAGTATATTTATGAAGACTGTGAAGACCAAATGGGCCCTCAATCAATTTCAACAGCCCATTTGTGTGCAATTGACAAAGACTGTGAAGACTTTGAAGGCCCAATCCTAGCCCAGTTACAGCCAATCTCAGCCATTGTACACACAAAACCCACTCCATAACCTTATTGGGCTTGAAAAAGCCCAATAACCAACCCTGTACCTTATTGGGCCTTAAAAAGCCCAATAACATAAGCCTAAACCTTATTGGGCCCAGACACACTCAATTGGGCCCAATACAAGCCCAAAAGCCCAACAACAAAACCCAAGCCCAACAAAAGCCCATTAATCCTTTTTACAAAACTTTAGGGACTAAAGTTGTCATTTTTTAAAGTGTTTTATAAAAGAAAAGTGGTAAAATAAAGACAAGGACTAAAACTGCCAAATGGCAGTTTTCTTTTTAGTTATAAACCACAGGGACCTGATTTGCCATTACCCTAAACCTTCTTTGTTTTCTTTTTATAAAACAGAGGGACCGAAATGGTCACTTTCCAAACTAACTTATAACTGAAAAATCGGCTTAAATGAAATGAAAAGAGAGAAAGAGTTGAGGGACTATTCTTGCCTCTTCTCCAAACTTCCCTTTTAAACCCTGCAACCCACCCCGTCCTTACCCACCTTCGCGCCAAAACCATACCAGCTTTCCCCATGGTTTTTGGCCAAA
>BQNB010033477.1:0-49942 GCA_026074375.1 Tanacetum coccineum
CAGTCACCCTCTTTATCATCCTTTTGGTTTGAGGTGCTGAATGTATATCTTCAATGATTTGTTCAACTGGATGATCCTTGTGAATTCTGGTAGTTGGAATAGGATGACAGGAATATGTGTATCCAAATTAGTCATGTCAACCTTTACACCAACATCTTCATCATTATCTGAATAGACAGTCTCTTCTAAATTAGGCATATTTGGATCATCAACACATCCATAGACTATATTCTCATCAACAACACTATCCTTTATGCTAGCAACATTAACAGTTGGACTAACATTATTAATATTATTAGTGTTGTTGATATTTGCATCCTTCTCTTGATTAACTATTGGATCCTCTATACTTGGAACCTCACTATTTTTATTCTCTGAATCTTCAGCATCCTTCTTTTCCTCCTCCCTTAAAGGTTTGAATCCAACATCAGGGGAATCCTTTGAACTAAAAGAGAATTATGGATCTTGAGGCCATAATGGTAGCAGTATGTATTCTTTGTCAGGTATTGTCTCTACTCTAGCTTTACTTGCATCATCACATGCTTTTGTACCTCTTACGATTAGATTGATTCCCTGTAACAACTGGCTTATAGTTCATAAATTTTGTCAATGTATCAATATCAAAAAGCCATTCTGGTCCACTCCCTGCAACATTAGGTTTATTTTCAAGAAAAGTAATGTGCAAGGTTTCTTCTACTATCCTGTTTCTGTTGTTAAATACTCTAAATGCCATGCTATTCACAGAGTATCCAACAAAGATCCCCTCATCAGCCTTCCCATCAAACTTACCTAGGTGATCTAAGGTATTGAGAATTGTAACAAGACACCCAAATGGTCTCATAAAGCTTAAACTTAGTGTTCTACCATGGAAAAGTTCATATGAGGTCTTGTTGTGAGGCTTAACTACTAATACCCTATTTTGTACATAACAAGCAGTATTAACTACTTCAGCCTAAAAGGTAGTAGGTAACTTTAAATCAGCTAGCATAGTTCTAGCAGCCTCAATTAGTGTTCTATTTTTCCTTTCATCTACTCCATTTTGTTATGGAGTCCTAGCAACACTAAATTCTCACTTAATCCTTTTCACCTCACAGAACTGATTCATTTCCTTATTCTTAAATTCAGTTCCATTGTCACATCTGATTATTTTGACTCTGTGATTTATTTGATTTTCTATTCCTGTTATAAAAGCCTTAAGGATTCCACTGGTCTCATCCTTAGTTGCTAAAAAGAAAACCCAACTAAATCTACTAAAGTCATCTGTGACAACTAGGCAGTACATCTTTTTCATTATACTCTTTACAAAAGTTAGACCAAATAAATCCATGTGCAACATTTGTAAAGGTTGGCTGATTGAGCTCACAGTTTTGGTCTTACAAGAGGCTTTATGTTGCTTTCCTTTCTGACAAGCAACACATGTATGATCATTTTCAAAAATCTTTGAAGGTAAACCTCTTACAAGATTTCCCCTCACAAGTTTGTTCATAGTTTTGAAATTTATATGCCCCAACCTCCTATGCCAAAGATTAGACTCATCTAATGTGGCCTTTGCAAAGAGAAAAAGTTAGACCTCCATTGAGGAATAACATTTATTTAATCAAACACTGTAATGTTATATTGTCTAGGAACTTTAAGAAAACATGACTTTCATCAGTTAGTAGAAAGTCTAGAGACAGAACAACACATTCAGTATCAGTAAAAAGAATATTATTCTTCTTGCCACACATTTATGAGACACTGAAGAGGTTAAACTTTAGTTCCTTAACAAAGTACACATCTTCAAAATCTAATTTTCCTGTCCTGATTTTACCTTTTCTAGTAATCTTACCTCCTTTGGAGTTTCCACCAAAGGCAACAAATCCACCATCAATTTCTTCATAATCTGAGAGGTAGGACTTGTTTCCAGTCATGTGCCTAGAGCACCCACTGTCAATGACTCCTTTTTCCTGCAACTCTAGCTGTGGATTGCCCTGCACAAAAAGTAAGAAAATTAGGCTCTCTTGGGGACCCAAGCCATTACAGACTTGGATCTGCCTTGTGCATCAACATAGTCAAATCTTTTAAAGGACATTGATGCACCATTGTTTCTGGAGACATGGTCTAAAACTTTATGTTTTGGTCTCCAAACCCAACATGCTGAGGCCTTAACAGCATTAGCCTCATTTCCCTTATTATCATTTACTACTGCTTTTGGCCTAACAGTAGTAACATTTTCCCTAAAAGTATTAACTTTTTCATTGAATTTACTGTTCTTATTTGTTGTATACTTGTTAAAGGGCCTTTTAACATGTGAATGTGCTCTGATTAAATCCATTTAATGTTATCCTTGCACTATTCACTATTGGTCTTGGGTAGGCATTATTAATTGGTCTGGTACTATTAACTGATACTGCTGCTCTTGAAGAGTTTTGCCCAGCAGTATTAAGTGTTTTAAGGCTAGATTTCATTAAGACTGTTCTTGGAACACAATTTCCTTTTGGATGAGGGTGAGTTATTCTTTGAGAATTTTGATGATTCACCCTTTTAGCATTGTTCCACACAGGTTTTTCCAACATTTTCTTTTCATAGTAATCACAATCTTTGATCAAATGGTTAAAACTGCCACATACATAGCAAGCTTTATTTTGAAACTCAAAATTACTCCCTAATTTCTGAGTCATAAATTATTCTAGTTTCTCTTGTTACCTTTAGGACTTTGACTGTTTTTCCTAGGATAATTAGCTTGCTTACTGTTCTCTACCTTCTTAACAGACTCCCTAGGTGATTTTACATGCTTATTAGATTTAACAAATTTTACTTTGGCATTACTAGGTTTTCTCTGTCTAGACTTGAACTCAATCTCATTCTTATTCTCACTGTTAGATTTCCAGTCTTCAATAAGTGGTTCACTAACAGACTTAGGTTTTAACACACTAGTCTTAACTTCACTAGTTGCAATAGCAGACACACTAGTTATAGACTCACTAAAAACATATTCATCCTTATCAGCAAGTACCAAATCAGGTTTAGGTGGCATGAAGTTCCCAATATAGGGAGGGGGAACAACATGATATCCTTTATCTGATTTATCATTCATGTGACTATCAAACACTTGACTATCAAACACTTGACTATCATAACCTACACCAGTCTTGGACTTATCACTTACTTGAATATCTAACAGTTTGCTTAGATTCTTAGATGAATTTTCAAACTTTTCTAAGGTAAGTTTTAAATCATCTCTTTCTTTTTCAGCTTTTCAAATTAACTTCTTTTCTAAGCTCTGTTTTGCATTATCTCTCAACATAATATCAAGTTTTAAAATCTTTATGTCCTTTTCAAAAACAACCTCATTCTTTTTATACACGTCTAGTCTAGCCTCGAGAGATTCTAGACCTGCTTTATAAGCTCCTACATTCAATTGAGACTTATTAAAATCTTTTGCCAGATTATCATAATGTTCTTTAAGAGTTTCATAAGATTTTAAACATGCTTTAGAACAAGTTGATACCTTAGTATCTGAGCTTGAAGAACTTGAAGAAGTATAGGCCATAAGTGCAAAATTGGTAGGTCCTTCTTTAGCCTGGTCACTCCAGTCATACCCAAATCCATCACACTAAGAGCTTATAATTCATAGATTTTGTCACTGTATCAATATCAAAAAGCCATTCTGGTCCACTCCCTGTTTCTGTTGTCTTGATTTCTGGCTGTATTCCCTAGCAAAATGACCTCTTCTGTGGCAATTATAGCATTCCACCTTGGTCTTGTCAAAGCGAATGGTATCAGTCCTATTTCCTTCCTGTCTTCTTAAGAAGTCTTCTTGCTCTCATTGTCAGCATTGCCATCTGCCACTTCAAGTCCATCTCCTCTAAATCATCAGGATCAATTTGCTTTAGGTCTTCATTGTCTAACTGTAAACTATTAGACTGACTAGAAAAGAAGGAATAGATCACAACATCACTTAGACTATCAACATTTGGTAAAGTAGAAGCATTAGCCTTTGAGTTAGCAGCAGAAACCCCATGAGCAGTTTTAACTGTTTCATTTGTGCTGCCAGTGCTATTGGAAGACACAAAAGCTACGTTTTGTGTGTTTTGGCTTGTGCTAGATGACCCCATGACTTCAGCTTCATAAATCTTCAGATTGTTGTACAAGTCATCCATGCTTAGAGTTTTTAAATCAGGTTTGTTCCTCCAGATCAAGGTATGTGTCTTCCATTCTGATGGGAGACTTCTTAATAACTTCAAATTCATATCTTCTTGAGAAATAGTTTCTCCATGAATCTCTAGCTGACTGATAAGCTTTTGCAGCCTATCATAGATCTGATCAAGTCCTTTTGAGCTTTTTTCATTGAAATTCTCATACTGCTATTTAAGAAGTATCTTTTGTACTTTCTTTGACTGTTTATTACCTCCAAACCTCTTCTCAATAGCTTCCATCAGAGACTTGGCATTATTTTAGGAGTTGAACTTTAGTCGATGTTCATATGGAAAAACCATCAACAATGTACCTATTGCCTTTAACTCATTCTTTCTTGCTAACTTCTCTTCTGTAGTTGTAGGTGGATATGTTTGCTCAACACCATCAACAATTCTCTTTTGTATAGGTAAGTCACCATTTACTATTACTTTCCAAAGAGCATAATCCGTCATTAGGAAGTATTGTTCGATCCTCATATTCCAAAGCTCAAATTCATTTAGATTGAACACTAGAAGTTTTGCAGCAACAACCACTTGTGCAGATACTGACTCCATCTTTTCTTGAAACAAGTAGATCTTGTATGTAGAATCGTTCTTCTTATTTAAAGTTTCTCAACAAGCTCTGATACCACTTGTTGATCCCACTTGAATAGACCTTGCTTAGCTTGTAAAAGGCTTAGTTTTATTGAATAAATCCAAGACAACTATGGTAGAAACTTTGATTGAATATATCGAAGACTATGCGGAATCTAGTCTATGATACTAAGAAGAATAAGTAATAAAATAGTAACAAACAAGATTGTATAATACCAAACTTTAAGCCTTAATATATTAATATGAACACTCTTGATAGTGTTAGGGTTATACAAAACCTTGAAGCTATGAATAACACTTTTCTAGATATCTGAATTGATACGATTTTTGGTACTTTTAAACTCTATACCCTAGGACATCCTTTTATACACCAAGGAGTCCTAACAGGTTTACAATATTTTCCTAAGTTATCATGATCTTCTAAACAAATAACTTATACGTATCTTTTACAAAAATATCTCATACTTATCCCGTAAGTAATCTTGATAAGCAATCTTCATCTTTATCCTTTCTTTTGTCTTTATCCTTCTGACAGTATAAACTCTTCTAGCAGTTGCAATCTTTCAGCAGTTGTAACCAGCAACATTAATTTTTATTCCAGCAGCACTAACTGTGTACAAGTAGTAGTAACTACTTAGAATATTTTTCTCATTCTTCATAAGCAGTACTAAGTTACACTAGCAGTACTAACTTTATGCTAACAGTTATAACTTTACTCAAGCAGTACTAACATATACTAGCAGTACTAGGTTACACTAACATTAGTAACTTTTATACTAGCATTATTAACTACTTAGTAGTATTTCTTCTAAGTCTCTGAGCAGTCTTAACTTCCATTAGCAGTAGTAATATATACTAGTAGTAGTAACTAACAGTACTAACTACTTAGCATATTCTTCACTAATATCACTAACAGTACTAAGTTATGCTTAGCAGTAGTAACTCTAACCTTAGCAGTATTAACTCCAAGATCATCATGAAGTCTTTTGATCCCAACAATGTTCCTGTAAAGAAGGCTTTCCATATCTACAACAAAAGAACCCGGCTAATCATGGAAACAATTCATGTAACCTTTGATGAGCTAACAGCAATGGCTTCTGAATAGTTTAGTTCAGGACCTACGCCTTAATTAATGACTTCTAGAACATTCAGTTAAGGACTCGTACCAAATATTCCTTCTTCAATACCGTATGTTCCACTGACGAAGAATAATTACGATATCTTGTTCCAACTAATGTTTGATGAATTCTTTAACCCTCCACCAAGTGTTGTTTCTCCAGTTCCTGCAGATACTGCTCGAAGACCTGCTGATCCAACCTGTTCACCTGTATCTACTTCTCTTGAACATGATGCACCTTCTATAAGCACTTCAAAAACTCAAGAACAAGAACAATCTCTAATTATCTCTCAAGGTGTTGAAGAATCGCCAAAAACCCTACACTTTCATGATGATCCACTTCACGAAACTCTTAATGAAGAATCGACTTCTCAAGGATCGTCATTTAATGTGCGGCCAACCCATACTCTATTTGAACTTCTTGGTAGATGGACTAAGAATCATCCAATAGCAAATGTGATCGGAGAACCTTCTCGCTCAGTCTCTACAAGAAAGCAACTTAAGACAGACGCAATGTGGTGTTATTTCGATGCCTTTCTCACTTCAGTTGAACCAAAGAATTATAAAGAAGCAATGCTCGAATCCTCCTAGATAGAAGCCATGCAGGAAGAAATACATGAATTTGAGCGATTGCAAGTTTGAGAATTAGTACCATGTCCAGACTTCGTAATGTTGATTAAACTAAAGTGGGTCTACAAAGTCAAGAAAGACGAACTTGGGGGCGTACTAAAAAACAAGGCTTAATTGGTTGCTAAAGGATACCATCAAGAAAAGGGGATTGATTTCGAGGAGTTGTTTGCGTCGGTTGCAGACTAGAAGCCATTCGTATCTTCATCGCAAATGCTTCCAACAAGAACATGACATTCTACCAAATGGATGTCAAAACTGCTTTCTTGAATGGTGAGCTACGCAAAGTGGTTTATGTTAGTCAACCGGAAGGATTCGTAGATAAGGACAAGCCAAATTACGTGTATAGGCTCAAAAAGGCACTTTATGGTCTTAAGCCGGCTTTACGCGTGTGGTATGACATGCTGTCTAGTTTTCTACTATCACAAGAATTCTCAAAAAGTGCAGTCAATCCAACACTATTCACCAAGAAAGCAGGCCATGGCATCTTATTGGTACAAATTTATGTCGATGATATAATAATTGCCTTTACTAATCCTGTTATGTGTGATAAATTTGCTAAAATAATGTCTTCTAAATTTAAGATGTCGATGATGGGAAAAATGTCATTCTTTCTAGGACTTCAAATTTCTTAAAGTCCCAAAGGCATCTTTATTAACCAGTCTAATTATGCTCTTGAAATAATAAAAAAATATGGTATGCTATCTAGTGATCCCGTTGACACCCCTATGGTAGACAAAAGTAAACTGGATAAAGATCTACAAGGGAAACCAGTCAATCTGATGTGTTTTAAAAGCTTTAAATTTATAAGACTAGCAATATCGGTTATTAGATGGAAACACATAGGTAAAAGTATAACCCACGTATGTAGTATAATCATTTTTAGGTAAGACCGGGTCGTCCACAAGGATTTGAGTAGTGTTAAAATAATTAGACAGAAAAGAGACTTTAACAATTTTTAAAATAACTTTTGTTTTACCAAGTGATAATAAAGGTGACTACTCATATAGTTGTAAATAATTATTATGTAGTGGTAATGATTAAGACCTTAAAGATGGAACCTTAACTTATAAAAAGGATTTCTTGTCAGAATACATTTTCACAAATTAACTTAATTAACTTAAGACTTATATTTAGTTTGCCAGACCAAATGTGTCACCCAAATGATCCAGTTACTATTATATCAAAGCTTATTTTGTTTATCAATTTGTGAAAGTTGATTTCTTGATACAGACGATAAAGACCATAGATAAATCTTTAAAACCATATAGATCATAACGGGTCATTCGACCTATACCGATACGATTATATAATCTAAGTTGATAAGCAAAACTGACAAGATAAGAAATAATAGGGTTGCAACATAAGCTTAAGATTAATGAGATTACGGTCATACCAAACACTTGTTCATTATCATAACTTCACCGAGTAATCATGAGAGAATTAGCCTCTCATGGCTATGGAGTTCATAACATAGGATCATTCAATATGAACTTTCATAATTTCAATAAACTAAGATGATGTTCTTCTTCGTTCTTAGTTGTTTGATCTTGAATCTTTAAGAGGTATGGTGTTTATGGTGTTTTATGGCTTAGGAAAAGGTTAGGAAGGTTTAGGACTTCATAAAGGAAAAGGGATTATGTGTGAGATAAGAGAAGTGTGTAAGAATGAGTATGTTGTGGTGAAAATTCGCCCACTATTTATAGGCTGGATTTGGGGTAAAAGTACGACTCATAATTTTGTAAGTGCGGCGCACTTGAGGTGTTAATGCGATAGTATTTATTGTCTTCATTTATATTTCGTAGCCAGATGGGAAGTGCGGCGCATAATTTTGTAAGTGCGGCGTACTTGGGGTGTTAATGCACTATTTTGACCAGGCCTTTAATTCTTTTGACTTTGGGGATAAATACGGCGCACAATGGGTAAGTGCGGCGCACATTTGCACTTTTCAGTTTGAGACTTTAGCTTTTCTTGTATCTTGCTTCCCGAAGTGTAAAATACTTGATTTTTGCTTTATTTGATCTCGGTGATGTGTGCTTAAACACACATCATTTATACCTGTTAACCTTAATTATATTAAGTCAAACAAGAATGTTATCGGTCTTAGAAAGTCAAACTAGGTCTTGTATTGTAATAGGCTAGTCGGGTTCAATGGGCTTGGATTGTAATCTAATATTGTCCGTGTTTCAGGCTCAAAGCCCAAGTTAAACCAAGCCCGGCCCGTTTAGAAAGCCCAAGTGCCAAGCTAGCAAGGCATGGGTATAAATATCCCTTCACCACACTTGGTGAAGGGTGTTGGTTACATTTTCATTCACTTGTAATCCACCAACTCTCTAATCTAATCTTCCTTTCTTGTTTCTCTCTCTACTTTCTCTCTCTAAGTTTTCTTATTATTTTCTAGCATATTGGTAAAGATTATTGTTGTGTAATGGATTAAATTAGTGGGATAACATGTGGTACCAGAGCTAAAGGGGTGTTAAGTGTTTGTTTTGTGTGAAATTCGTGTAGTTTGTTGGTTATTTTTTTGGTTCGAAAAATAGCAAGAAAAAATCAAAGTTCGATCTTTGTTTATGGTTAAAGGTGTTAAAGATTTGTACTTTCGGGCTAAGAACTATCCCTTGCATTAATACTAGGTGGTTTTAACATCATTTCGTAGCTTTCAAGAAAGTTTGGTGATTTTTTCTTGGCTGCGTTTTGACTAACTAAAGGGGTGTTCTTGATTGCGTTTTGCTTCATTCGTTGCGTTTTGCCTCAAGACACTGCGTTTTGCTTCATTTGTTGCGTTTCGCCTCAAGACACTGCATTTTGCTTCATTTGTTGCGTTTTGCCTCAAGACACTGCGTTTTGCTTCATTCGTTTCGTTTTGCCTCAAGCCACTGTGTAACACCCCCAAAATGGGTCGCAGCGGAATATGGGTTGGAGAGTGTTACTTCATAGATCAATAGCACGAGATATGAGAACGACCTCTATATGAGTCGTTTAAAATTGATACATTGGATTAAATAGACTTGTTTGTTACAATAGCCGAAGCTTAAATAGTTCATCCATGAAAAGTAAAGATTTTAAGACATAACAAACATTCCAAAAATGTAATGCATCCAAATCTTTATAGTAATGACTCCAAAATGATGACCACCAATGTATCCTTGTTTCTCGTACCTTATTGACCTGAGAAAAACATGCTTTAAAACGTCAACATAAAGTTGGTGAATTCACAGGTTTAGTAAATGTATAAAATAGGACCACAAGATTTCCAATGTAAGACATGTAACACATACAATATCTTAAAAGTAATTACGAAGTGCACTAAGCTCATGACACCGAAGCTCGACATATATGTATGCAATTTAATGCACTAAATGTGCCCATGTAGATGTTCAACCCGTAACATCGAAATTGTTCTGACATGTATACGTTCGTTGTTTCAATACCTTCGAAACTGATGAGCGCTACTCACCCGAACGGGGATGTCAATCCCAAATAGATCTATTCATAACATTCGCGCTCGCTAACTAGCAATTGACAGTTCATGATAGTGGGCAATAGTGGGTTTAGCTACTTAGGCCAACTCGTAATATGTTTAAAAGAGTACTTGCGTCCAAATGTAAAACAATGCATGTTTCTCACCCCAAAGTTGTAAAACAATATAATTGTATAAAAGCGGGGCTATGAACTCACCGTAAGTGAATGATTGATTATCTAAATCAAGTAAGTGAATCGCCTCAGCAATTTGAATGCAACCTAATTAATTATAGGCCGTATGAGTATAATGTATTTCATATAATTAAAACATCACATGTCGTATAGTTACACCACCACCTAATAGTTTTTATTAATTCTTTAAAAGTTAAAACAATAATTAACTCGTACTTTGTTAAATTAAAGTATATATATCATATGTACTATGTAAAGGAAAATATTATTTTTATTATAACTAACCATTAAGTTGTAAAATGTATGATGTTAATATGATATGTCATTTATTAATTTATTGTTATAAAAGATTGTATAAAAATAAAAGTAATGCGCGCGAGTTTTAAAACTTCATATCTTTATCGTTTCGACTCCGTTTTATACGTTTCTTATGTCCACGTCTCCGTATTAAAATAATTTATCAAAATATCATATTTATAAGATTTAACCCACTGATGAACAGTAACTTTTACTGTTCATCACAGTTTATATAAACTATTTTTATAAAACTAATCTTATGTAACTTGTTTAAATCATAATTCGTTCGTTATAGTTCCGTTTCTCGAGATCCTTATGTCCTTGGATTAGTATTAAGAAAATTTATCAAAATATTATATTTATAAAATTTAATCCCTGATGAACAGTAGTATTTACTATTCACAACAGTTTATAAAAATTGTTTTTATAGATTTAATTATATATAACTTGTAAAATACGTAACTTGCTCGTTGTAATTCCGTTTTTCGAGTTCTTTATGTCCGTGGGTTCGTATTAAGGAATTTTATCAAAATATTAGATTTATGGGATTTTTACCTCTGATGAACAGTAACTTTTACTGTTCATCACAGTTTATAAAATTGTTTTTATAAAATTAATTAGATATAACTTGTAAAATCCATAACTTGTTCGTTATAATTCCGTTTTTCGAGTTCCTTACATGCTCACGATCCTTGTAAAGAGCACTATTTTTATAAAATATAAAACATAGGGTATTTAGTTCGAATTCCAATAGTGTGTATAAATATATAATTACGGTTTTTAATTTATAAGTTAGTTTACAATCATTTTATTTAAGAACATTGCACCATTATTTTACCAAGTGTTGTACCGTATAATTCACATGTATTTAGTCCTCTAAATGTTCATGTCCTTTGTCCATATGAAATCATCAAATACTTTATATGACTTAAAAATGAAACTAGGTGGTGATTAACTAATGCAACAAGTATGCATACAATAGAAAATAAATGGATGAGTATTGAAAACTTTAAATAGACCTTAGAGAAGTCAAGTAGGATGATGAACACAAGTTGTAAACCCCAATCAAGCCTTCAAAATCAAAACCCTAATCAAGAAAACCATAAATATGTTTTCTTGATAATTCCTTGTTAAACCCGAATCCAAGCTTCCCAACACTTTGAGTAGTCTTAGGTAACCTTACAATGAACACTTGAATGCTTGGATTGCCTTGGTTGCAAAATTAAAATGAAACCCTAATAATTTAGAGTGTGCCGTGGGTTTTGAGTCCAAAAGAGAGGGATTTTGCTTTGGTTTTTCTTGTATGAAAGTGTAAAAGGGTTATGGACCTAGGGCTTTCTTTATATAGCATAGAGAAAACCATAAACAACCTTAAATCTAAACCATGGGAGCAAATGGTTTGAGTACAAGTTGTAAGAAGCCTCTCCTCTTCCCTAGGCAAGGGTGCGGCAAAAGAGGGGGTTTAGGGTACATTGACAAGCCAATCTTTAGGTAGTTGGGTCCAAGGTACAAAAGTGTAAGGTTTACAAGTTGTAGGAAAGATTTAATAGGGATTAAATGATTTATTTCATGGGTAAAAGCCTATGTCCAGTTTATGAAGGTTATAGGAAAGCAAAATAATTAAATTTTGAGTATTGGGTATAATCGTGGGTATTTGTTTGAGTGTAGATAGGTAAAGGTGCTTCCGGGTACGACCGAATGTAATTTATTGCGAAACGTAAGCGTTTTACGTAAACAACAAAAATAAATTATGAAAAGTTATAAATTATACTCCTAATAATCATATAACACTTGCTTGATGTAAACTTTAATTTGTTATGTTATGAACCGTCCGTTTCACATTGAACGTTGATTATAAGTTTACGCGATTTAAACATAAGATAATAATTAAAAGCGAACGCGTAAAACTCTAAAAATAAATAATGGAATTTATTAAAGTTGTAAATAACCTGAAAATGAGAAATGTTACACCAACAGTCTTCAGTAACTGCAGATTTGAAGTTTTTCGGTTCGACTTTGGACAATACAGAATTGTAGAAACACCACAAAGCATCCGTAGCAAGCTATTTCCGAGTGGATACCGGTCGAGAGGGATTCCCAATAATGTTATCAAGAGGATGAGAGTCGGTCCATTTCCGGATATGTTCATGAGGTTGAGTGGATTGGTTGGGTTCTGGCATCATGATTTCTCCAGATGATGAAGCTTCAGAGGTGGATCAGGGGGGCAACACATTTGAACAAATGGTATCGATCAGCTACGCAAACTGTTATTAACCTTCTGCATTATTGCTCACTCTGCTACACCATATGTACGCGAAGGGGAATGAATGAACCAGTGGGTGTATGATAAAGACTTCCCGATGGTGCGTCAAGATCAAAGAAATAGTACACTGATGGACACTGTAGGATTGACCGGGCCCTTGTCCTACAATAGAATAGAGATCCTGACGAATACCCATTGGATTAAAATATTCATCAAACATAGGTTTGGAACAACACCTCCAATTCTTTATTGTTTGAGGTACATAAGAGGTTTATAGCAAGGAGCATGATTGGGTTACGAGCCCTGAATTTATAGGTCCAGGCGTCACATATAGGTAGCGGTCCTGGACTGATTGTACAGAGCCAATTTGCTCAGTCAGCTCATCGAATTGAACGTGAATAGTTTCCATGATTTGTCGGGTTCGCTTGTTGTAGATTCTGTAACCTTTTCTGCTCGATGCATATCCAATGAAAATTCCAATATCAGCCCTTGGTTGTAGTTTTCCAAGATTCTCGCTGTCATTTGTAGGGTAAAACAAAGAGCACCAAAGACCCAAAAAATTGGAGATCAGGATTCTTATTGTGTTACTAGCTCGATAAGGGGTTTATTCGTGACGTGTGTGGAATAAGGGACGGTTTATGGTGTAACAGGCATAGCCACAGCTTTAGCCCAAAGAAACACGGTGCCTTTGACAAGATTAGCATTGTTCGAGCGCCTCGACAAGAGTGTGGTTCACGTCTTTCGACGACCACCCGCCGATTCTTGATTGGAGTCCTGTGGCACTGCTTTTGTGAAAGATTCCACGCTTTCCATAATAATCATAAGAGTTCTTGTTGACAAATTCAGTTCCATTGTCGGTGCGGATGAATCTGACAGTTTTGTTGAGACCGACTTGTATTTGCTTCAGAAACTTGATGACAACCGTTAGTGTTTCATCATTTGATCTTAAAAACTTAACCCACGTAAACCGAGAGTAATCATCGACGATTACCAAGATGTATTTCTTCCCATTAATAGTTTGCACACGCATTGGTCCATATAAATCCATATGAATGAGTTTAGAACTCAAATTGTGTTTTCAGTTTTAGGTTTGTGGGGTAAGCTTTTGCTCCTTCTCTAATTGACATGCAGAACAAAGAGATCTTTTTCCAAACTTCAATCTCGGTAAGCCTCTGACAAGGTCTTTTTCTTGCAAGATCATTGATTTATACCGAAGTCCAGTGGTTTAAAACGCCGATGCCATAACATGAATTTGTGCTTGGAGGCTTTTTGATAGGCAAGCAAAGATGGCGAGGACTTTATCATTTCTTCAACAGAAATAGTGTATAAATTAGAACCACGGGAACCTTTAAGTAATTCAACATCATCCGTATCACGAACATAACAAGAATGCTTTTTGAAGGCAACTTCTAAATCCGAATCACAAAATTGACCGACAGAAAACAAATTATGCCCCAGTCCTTCCATGTAATATACCCTGGAGATTACACTATCACCAACGACATAATCTCCATAACCCATAATAGCACCAAAGTGGTCATTCCCGAATCTAACTGTCTCGATAAACCTTTTCACGAAATTCATGAGCCTTGAGCGATCCCCCGTCATATGTTTTGAACAGCCTGAGTCCAAATACCAAAGGACGATTTGTACGACCTGCATTTGAAACCAGATGAAGATGGAGAGTTTGGAAAGTTGTGTTAGGTTTAAGAAAAAGACTCGGTCACCCCATGTATTTTCATGTTTAGCATAGCTCATAGTTTTGTTAGTAATAGTATGATTTATGGTGTTGGGCCGGGTCTTTACCCACTGTAAACCCACACCATAGCCCGTTTCATAGGCATTTTGTAAGACATATTTAAACCCTCTCCACACATGGAGAGGGTGTTGAAAAAAATCATTTGACACACACATCATAGTGTGTTTTTCTCTAGTTCTCTTCCAACCATCTCTCTCTCTCTCTCTAACTTTCTCTCTCTAGCTCATATTGTGTGAAATCAAGATCCTACAATTGGTATCAGAGCCATGGGGTGGGTTGAGTGATTATTGTGGTTCGTTCGTAGTGGTGCTTATTAGAGCTTATTTTTCATTAGGTTTCGTGGTTTTTGTTGTTGTTGTCAACGTTTTACTCACAAACAAGTTTTTCCTTTTTAAATTTTTTAAACTTTGTTTGTTTCAAATAAAGGTGGTGTTGGATTTTAGGAAACACAACATATTTGTGTTGTGTCTCCTAAATTCAAACATTTTTTTTTGTTTGTTTTGTAAACTGTTCTCGTTTCCTATGATTTCTCGTCAAAAACAGTTAATGCTTCGTGTTTGCTTGGTTTCGTAGCTAGTATTAGTAAATTTTTAGCCTTAATATAGCCTTAACTTGTTCCAACTTTGTGCTTAAACTTGTTTTGTCGTCATTGATGAAGTTTGGGATCTTTGGAGGATTAGTTTAAAATTGTAGGGAAATGATTTTGCATCGGATAAGTTCTTGGAAGATATGTCTTGGACTATCAAGTTTTTTGAACTTTATTATGTCTTAAATCTTTTTCGTGAGTTGCATCAAGGATTTTGCGGCTAAAAGTGAAGTTTAGAGCTTAATCAATTCTTTGTTCTTGGCTGCGTTTTGTATTGGAACTCGTTGCGTTTTGTTTGTGAGACAAAATTGTACCGCACCTAAAAACAAAACTTGAAAAGGACATTGTACTTGTTGCGTTTTGTATTATGCAGGTTGCGGTTTGTCTTTTATCTGTTGCGTTTTGTCTTCTCAACTGACTGTGTTTTGCCCACAAAGAATAAGTTGCGTTTTGGGTTCACAAAGTCTTGCGTTTTGTCAAGTGATTGAAGAACATAAATGCTACAATACTAAACGTTACTCTGCCAAATTTTTTATAACTCAAGCGAAACATGAATTCCAACTTCATTGAGCGAAACATAACAATATCTAGCAGTTAAACACATTCGTCTCGTGTTGTTTTGGTTTTTCGGTTTCGAGTAACGTTAAACGACGGGACTTAAGACTTATACCATCGTGATCGTGACATATTTTCGATCAACGTGGTATATTCGGATTTTACCGACGATAACCGTACGTGTTCACGAGACATGAAATACAATCGTACCATTTTTATACATTCTCAAGGTTGAAGAAGACCAAAACTAATTATTCATGCATACGTAACTTTAACTTGCAAAATTTCTTTCGTGGGTCTTTTAGTATTTCAAAGGTTCAAACTGATTTGAAAGGGTTCATATTAATGCAAAGAGTTCATCTTTTTGAAAGGGTTAAGCAACATGAAAGGACCATTCTCGTTTTGAAAAAGTTAACAAAATTTTAATATCTTTCAAAAGTTCTCAACTTTAGTCCTTTGTTGGTAATTGTTTTTCTCCATTCATCCTTCGTTACAAAACGATTTTCAATATTAGTCATTCTCTTTTAAAGCATTTTCAATATTAACCTTAAATTCTCAAACATTTTCACCTTTGGTTATTTGTTTTTCATAATTTTGTTTATTTTATTTTATTTTATTTTACTTTTAGCCCTCAGTTAAATAGATACATTTACTATTAACCTCTAGTTTTTAAATCTCTTTCACTTTTAACCTTTCATTTTGTTTAAATTTCTCCATTTTACACCTTTAGTTTTAAAACGTTTAATTTTAATTCTCTTTCATTTTTTAAAATTTTTATTTTTCGCCTTTTTAATTTTAATTTTTTTTATTTAAAACCTTAGTTTTTACCATTAGTTCTTTTAGCTCAACAAATCGTTAACAAAAGTTTAAGTTCTTCACCAACAACAAAGATTTCACTAACAACAAATCACAACAATTCATCATTCTTTCACGGTTTCTTCTTGATTTAGTAAAACCCCGTAAAAGATTATTCTTTTATCGGTTTAAGTCATAGAATTGTAAAATCCCGTGAACTCATATTCAAATTATCCACAACAACAATCACTTAATCTACTTAAGATCCTTAATTTAATTTCACACATCGCATTTCAATGGAATCTTCAAATTCAAATTCTAAAGAGAGAGAGCCGTAACTGACGCAACGTCTCGTAAAACAAAGGCACTCCCACTGCATGGCATGGTTTGAACAGCTCGAGACACATCTTCGTGACCTCTATCTCAATAGTTCGTCTCATGCTATTAATGTATTTAGACCGGCATTTCACTCATTCTTCGGTGAAGAGCATCAGACTTTCAGATTGAAGATGTTCCATAATCTGGATCAGTTAAGGCTACAACTTGAAAGAGAGAATCTTCTTGAGGTTAATCCAAGGAGTTGTCTTGAAGCACTCCGAACACAGTTTAAGGAATTTTTTGCCTCAAAAGGGGTAAATTCATCGGATCATCTGAATCAATGTTGGCAACAAGATTTCGAAGAATACACGCTCTGCGAACCTAATACTTACAGACGTGATTTACTCGAGACCCTGGATACACTTGAAGCGGTCATTCATAGAGCTATAATTACATACGGTAGATTACAGCTACAGTCACAAGATGTTCAGATCAATCCGGTTCAAGCAGTGGATGACAGGTTGAGTGTCTCGAAAAGCAGTTGGATAGAGTCTGAAAACAACAATGCACTCAGCAAATTAGTGAATGAAACTCAGTTACAACAGCACGAGAGTTTGGTCACTGAGAGTACAACATTGGAGGCTAATTTGAGCATGGACGTTAATGCATTAGATGTTGGGTTGGCTGTTACAGAAAGTAATGGGACAAACTCATACAAGCAGGATACAAGCAGCAGTTCAGGGACTTATATCACACATGTTGTGGATGCAGATATTAGACCAGTCAATGACCAAGTGCCATCTGCTGAGGTACATTTGACTGCTCAACATAATGTCCTTGCTAATGAACAACAACATACTGATCAATCTGAACCAAGTTATGACACATATCTGTTGGAAAAGGTTGATAGCAATACCACTCCTGATGCAACAAATATGTGTCATAGGGGAGGAGAGATTGACCAGGATGCTGAACAAGATCTAGTAAAAAATCCTTTGCTTAACGCTGAGTTTCTCAAAACGAATGATATGGTTGAAAAAGAAGTTTATAATGAACTTTCAAACAGATTTTTACAACTTGAAAAACATTGTATTTCACTTGAAATTTCAATGCAACAAAAGGAAGAAAGTTTTCAAAGTAACAAACCATGTAAAAACCAGGATGCTCCTGAGTTTTGTGAATTTTTTAAGATAAATGATTTGAAAGCTCAGCTACAGGCCAAAACCACACTAATTTGCAACTTGAAGAATCAAATTAAAAGTGTGAAGGATGCAAGTAATGAAGCCAAGGTTAAACATGACATTGATGTTTTGAAAACAATAAATATTGAACTAGAAAGTAGTGGCTAAAATTAGAACATAAAGTGGCTAAATTACTTAAGGAAAATGAGCATTTAAAACAGACTTACAAAGAACTTTATGATTCTATCAAAAGGACACGAATTCAGACGAAAGATCATAATGACTCACTGATTGATCAAGTAAATAGTAAGACTGTTGAAAATGCTGATTTAAAAGCTCAGATTCAGGAAAAGGTTTTTGCGAATGTAGCATTGAAAAACGAATTAAGAAAGTTAAAAGGAAATAACATGGATACTAAGTTTGCAAAACCATCAATCTTGGGGAAACCGGTTTTACAACCACCCAGAAACCAATCAGTTGTTAGACAACCAAATGCGTTTAAATCTGAACGACCTAACTTTTCAAAACCACGGTTTGCCTCCCAAGTTGATGTGAATAACGTTTTGTCAAAACCAGTCACTCCTTATTATTTGCCTAAAGTTCGAGAATATGTGCTTGCAAAACCTCATCACGTGATTGCACCTGGCTCATTTAGGAATAGTCAAGAAGAACCGTATGGTTCAAATGATATGGCTCATAATCACTATCTAGAGGAAGCTAGGAAAAAGACACAAGAAAGAAATAGGAATTCAAAACCTAGTGTGATGCATACTACTAGTCTACAAAACACTACTAATGGCAGCAAACCAAATACTAGGAGTAACAATCAAATATCTAGGAGTTTGAATGTCAAATGGTGTGTCGCTAGTAGATCACTCTAGGAATTCTAGTTCTTTTTCTGACTCCAAACACTTTGTTTGCTCAACGTGTCATAAATGTGTCTTTAATGCAAATCATGATAATTGTATAACAAAATTCCTGAAAGAGGTGAATTCTCGTGCTAAGGTTCAATCCCCTAAGACTAGAAACAACAAACCCATAAGACTAGAAACCAGTAACAAACCGTAGATTCAACGAGATCATACTCAGGAAACCTAGTTAGGAATGATCGTTACAGACATAGTTTTTCTCATGAATAAGTCTTCGTTGTGCATGAGTAAATACAAACACTCTAGATCTTACCTTAAGGTGGATCGACGGGGTAGAATTTTTAACACTGTTGGTCTTAAGTGGGTTTCCAACTGGAAAGACAATTACACTGCATAACAAAGGTTGTATGGCTGACTCCCAATGGTTCAAATGATTATATCAATAACCCTTATAAATGTGACAAACTCTCATGTCAGTTGAGGTACTCTTAACTTGAGTGAGGTACATTGCAATCCAGAAAAGGAAAGACTCGAGTTGTCTGCTGAAAAAAGTGATAGTATCAGAGAACCAAGGGGTTTAGGAATTTGTTATGTAGATGAACAAGGGGGACCAAGTTGGCTGTTGAGATTACTTCAGTATAACACTACGTGCTCATGATAACATGGTGTTCTGGTAGACAACACTTCAGGCCCACGCTCCTTAAAGAAAGAAGGTGTACGCTTCAGTGGCTTTATCTTCAAAGAAGAGAAATCTTCTTGTATGTCTTAAGTAGAATATTAAGTCATAAATCAAGCAAAAAGATTTTTCTTTTAATTTTAATTTTAATTTTTATTTTTATAAAAATTTATAAAAACAAAAGAGAAAAATATAAAATCAGAAAAACCAAAAAGATTTTCATTTTATAAAACCTTTATAAAAACAAAATACAAAATTAAAAAATGAGAAAAATACAAAAAGAAGTTTTTCAATGGCATGTCTTTTGCAAACGATAATATTTACGTCCCTAGAAATGTCTTTCAATAAAGACACGTGGACATAAATAAAGTTCGTGCAAAAGTTCAAATGTTAGGAATACGAAATTCCTAGAAAAGTCTCGGTCACTTCATAGATATCGAAAGATAGCTCGTCAAGTAATATTTGGAAAATTACATAGGTAACTAGTCCAAGGTCCATGGAAAGCTCATGTAACCAAGGCCCATATCCACCTCATGTAAGTATAAATACCCTCTTCACACATGGAGAGGGTGTTGGTTCTCTTTGTAATTTACACATAGTTCAATCAACCTTCTTATTTTTCCTTTTTACTTTCTCTCTTAACTTTCTCTCTCTAGTTCATCTTTTGTGTGAAATGAGTTTTCTTCATTCTTCCTAAAACCTAGACACGTAGAATTATATCATAATTAAACTCATCCGCATAAAGTATCCTATTTGTTGATTATAATCTATCTTAGGAAATTAATAATGGTGATCTTATTAAACCCTAGCTCATAGAGACTTTACCCACTTACTGCTTAACAGCTCTTTTTATACTAGTAGTCCACTGTCTGAGTATTTACCAAAGGAAGAAGAATGCTATACTAGGTCACCTGCTAGAATAACTTACTCCCTTAAGCGATTGGTAAAGATAGGTCAATATTTGTGATCCTATTATTTTAGATATATAAATTGCGGATATGGAGTGCCATCCTGGCATCCAGCTATCTAGATATTTTTCATTCATAGATCCAGATGAATGATGGGTTGCATACTTAATCACATAAACAAGTATGAATTGATAAAAATATATTCAGAACAACCAACGATAAGAATTAAGCAAACGATATAAACAAAACAAAACATTTAAAGTTGCTGTTTATAACATGGCTATACAAAGGGTATTAGCCCTTAACCATTGTAATTAATACATGAATAATCTATCAACCAAGGTAAACTAACCGAGTTAAACTATTGATACCAAAAATCGAACGATTATAAGAGTGTATGTGATTACAAGGTGTTTCCTATAGAATTAGTAGCTTTGCTTGGACTCTTTGCTCTTCTTTCTTTGAAATTGACTTTTGTGGTTATGATATCAAAAATATGATAAAGCACACCTAAAACTCGTTTTTAGGTTTTCTATTTATAGTGTCTAGAAATTTTTCGATACGCCGTATTGGTTGAAGTGAATACGGCGTATTGGGGGTTTCTTAGAGTAGGGACCACGTTTAATATCTTCTAGAATAGATTTAATGACTATATTTGGATACAAGTATTAGAGGATCCTGGGATACGGCGTATAGGTCTGTGTTGTTCACACCCCGACAAGGCGGAAGAACACGGGTATGCGATGAAGATGATCATTCACTGAACACAAGATAATTGAAATAGAGATTCTAAAACTGCATTAATGAAAAGAAGTGTCATGGAAGATGTATCCACCTCAACATAGACTTGAGTGAAATTCATGTAAAGAACACTATCACATAGTCACGCCTTTACAAATCTCAAATACCAAGCAGGGGTCCAAAACAATCTTAAACGCATTCAATCCTTCAAGAAAAAAACCAAAAAATATAGAAAATATATAAAATAAATATTTTTTTTTTCCTATAACATACTGTTCAAGAAGAGAGCACCTCATACTCATTATCCGATACAGATACACTTAAAGTAGTGCTATCACACATCTCAACCTTAACGATCTTTCTTCACTTGAAAATGATACTCTTAAAAATATTTCAACAATATGTTGGTGAGCTTGTTGGTTTAAAGGACCCAGTCGATGTGCCAATATTTCAAAGTGGACAGAATTATCAGTATTGACAGTGAATATATGCAAAACAATCATAACTCATGATCTGTATCCTGCTATTCAGTACAAGACTGATGCCCCGCTAGTTTATCACTTAGCGTGTACCAACGCTCTTGGGGTCGCAACCCCGAGGTTATAGCACCTAAAAACCTACCTGTACTGTGCATTTACAATAGGGCAACCTTTTACAAACATAGCAAATCCATGCCAATCACACACCTTGCCATGCACCTCGATGCATGCAAGAATAATCATACCACATAATATTCACATATCAGTCATAAGCACATAAATTGTCCCAAAACAAAACCACATTTCGCAGAGTTCAAAAAAATAGTTCAAAACACATTTGAGTATCATTTTCCCCTAACGGAAAAGATTTAAAAGGTAGGGCTACCAGAGAATCACCAGTCAAGCAAGGTCTAACCAGCCAACTAATATCACACATGGCAATTGCAAGATGTTTGAAACTTGAACTAGTCCAATTAATGTTCCACTTAGACAGATTTGATTTCCAAAACAGTTTTAAGATTTGATGCATAGAGGTCAGATGCGAGTTGCACGGTCATTCTTTATGTTTTCAGTGGTGTGATGGTTGATGACTTATCTTCAAAAATAACATACTTCTAACTCATACTTTAGTATAATATATATACTTATACCTTGCTAATAAAATAGATAGGTAATAAATACTCTATATTTATATTATATATAATTTTATCATATATACATATATATATATATATATTATATATTATATATAGAGATAGGGAGCTAGTGAGAAGTAAATTAAAATAGAAGTGTTGAGAAGTGACTAAAATTCACACATTTGAGATGCAACGAATTGCTATTAGTTGCCATTTCTATTTATTTAATATGCTCCATTTGAGTTGAGATCAGAGTTTAAATTTGATGTGTAGATGGTGCACAATTTGATGTTTGTCATTGATTTGTGGCACCATGACAGAGGCAACAACAAAATACATGAGAAACTCATGAATGCATTCTGATATGTAGTATATGATCTAATTGTTAAAACCTTTGAAAATCACATTATGATGTCTTATATATTAGCATCTAAGATTATAGAGATGCATGTTTGATTAAGTTCGGTGCATCTCGGATATTGCGGTTATAGGTTACTTCTATCCTTTTATTTGTAGAAAACTTCTCTTTGATCCTTAGAACTAATATATTTTTATATAATATACATATATATATAGTACATATATATATATACATATATATATATACATATATATATATACTAGAATCCCAAAATCGTATTGAGAAGGTTTTTATATTGAGAAGGAATGAGTAGGTTTTCAAAATGATAGATTTTTAACTTTGGTTCAAGTTTTTCAGCGGTAAACTCATTTTACTGTGATTATAATCATATATGTAAAAAAATTCTCGAATCAATGTTAAAAAAAATCTCTTGTTTTTTGCAATATAAGTAAAAATGTCTTAGAATTATTCTATACATATTTAAGGATATCATTACCATAACTCGATTTTAGCAATGATTTGTGAATCAAATTTGTGATTTATAGATTCGATTCACTATTAAATAATGTTTACTTGTGAATCAATCAAAAAATATGTAAATCAATTTGCTCAAAACGCGTTAGATTTTGATACTTCTAAAATAAAAACCTTGCTCAACGAAGAACGGAGTCCTATATATTCATATTATATATATATATTATTTATATATATATAATATATATATATATAGTGGCTAGCCCGCCCATGACGGGCGGGCATGTTTGTAATTATCATTTACATTTTTCTGTAACCTGAGCGAGGCATTGCCGTCAAGACTTGAGTACACCGACCTGATGCCAACACAATATGTAGTTATACCATATCTCCCAAAATAATCCCTATCAATTTTTTTCTAATACCGTGTCCAAATTAGTAGATACCATGATGGTAGCCGTTATAAACGTGAGGTTATGTTTTGTGAGAATCAAGTGTAAATTTTAAGTAAGGTAATTAATTGCGAACAACGTGGAAGTTTTATAAGTGGGACTACGAAAAATAATGAATTTAATGGGTATTCCAGCTACAGAGAAATAAAACTTAATAAGGCATCCGTTCATTACAAAGTTATACAAGGAGTGGAGTAACATTGATCTAACACATGTGAAAACTAACACGAATGTATATGTCCTTTTTTGGAAGAATTGCACTACGAATATATTGTACTGATGGTAGGCTAGAAGCGCGTACAGATCATAGCAATGCCGAATAAATAAACACCTTATCGGGAACAAAAGATTTTTTAAAGTTGCTAAATGAACACTCCTTAGTGATAGAAAATAGATGTTGTTTTAATTAGAGAAGTCTCTTGTCTTAGGGTATCTTAATAATATTGCTTAGTTTAACTAATATTATCTTATTTTATCACTATCGATGTGTATTGCTTCTTTAACTATGTTTAGTGTATTGTTATCAAGTCTCGTTGGTTTGTTCTCCTATTTTGATAGTTATTGCTCCTCGAGTGTTGTAAATTTGGTTATAAAAATTGCTAACTTATTCATGGAACAAAACGTCGTTATATTAAACCATTCTATATTATTTCTTGATAAGTATTCTACTAATAATTTGGTTGCGAGTAAATATGACCGATCATGGCCATTCAAGCTTGAGAGGATCTCAATTTTTACGTAAACGTGAATTTCGTCCAAATGTTTTTTTTTGTATGAACCGATGAAAACATATGTCTATAAAGAGTATTGAATAAGTAGGTAAGTAATGACGGGTCTAGCTATAAAATACACTTTAACGATATCTGAATTCTTGATTTATCCATTTGTTTCGATGGAGTCATAATCTCTATACACTTGTAAGATGTGCAAGAATTGAATCTCTAAGAAACATAAGAGATTTCAATCCATGATGACAAAAGAGATCTTTAGTCTAACAAACCCCAACTCGTTGAATTGCATATATTTTATCTTCCCTAAGAACATAAGTAGTAAATGCTAAACACATACATCAATAATGGATCAGATTGGGGGTTATACATCAGACAATAATTCATCTTGAGATGTCTCACATTTCTATTCAAAGCTTCATTGTTAACAGAAACCTGTATATCTAACTAAAAAGTTGCTATGTTATTGAACTTGTTGTTAGGTCTTTGAATAAGGTAAAAGACTTGGAAGTTAAGAACGTTATCCCAAAAGCTGATAAAGTGATTATTTATCCGAAAACAGAATAGTAAAATACACTTGTTCACTGCTACATTATACTCCTATTCTCCAAACACACTACAAATTATCTCTAATTCTGCAAAAGAAAACCTCAAAGAAAAGGGTCAAGTGCCTATTTCATTCATTATAAGAGTCCTTATAGTACTAAACTTTTAACACAACAAATAACAAAAACAACATAACCTAAGATAAAGAATGCCTCCTGCTCCTTGATGCTGGTATCGACGACTTCATTTCTTCAGATGTATCAAAACTTATATTGCCACTATCTATATCCTTTCGAAAACCCCTTATGAATATTCACTTTTTGAGTTATTAAGATGTGATTAAAATACGATTAGTAATTTAACTATTTATTTCTTCCCATGATGTCATCTTACATGATATTTACGTACAAGGTGAAGATGCCTTCTACAGATCTTAATGAGAAGTCAAATTTACATGTTCACTCTGACTAAAGCAGAATTATTAAAATCTTAAACTGGTATAAGCCTAAACAACCACACCAGGTTTTCTTATGAGTAGCTTATATTTTGAATTTGTTACGTTCAAGAAAGGGAGATTTGCACGAGTTAAGCGATGCAAATACGGCTCGCCAAGTGTGTGATGTTGCTGCCGATAGGATTAAGCCCTACTAGCGGTTGGCAGTTTATTTCTTTGATTATCATCAAATGGCTTCTCACGTTCGGTAAATATAATAATATATTAGGTTAATTCTTTTACTCATAAGGCCATTACATATTAGATCAGGTGCCTCGAGTCCCATATCACATCAAGCATACATGGATATCTATTGGGGACTACACAAGCATTTTCATGAAGTCCATATTGCAGAGTGAGTTTAAGCTTTTGCTTAGTGATCGATTTTTTTTATTGTCACTAAATGGAATCATAAATACATATTTAATCAGGTAAATTTTTATGATGCTTCTTTCAATCTTCGTATCCTTTCCAGGCAGCTTGATATTTGGGCACCATGTGCAAGCATAAGCATGAAAAGTGGAAAAAAGTTACTCCGTTTAAGTAAATATTTTTCTAGGTACGTTAACAGTTTTGAAAAGCTATATTTTCTTTCAGAAATCACATTTATACTGCATTGTGCAAATTCCATAAACTGAGTTAAGAAATTACACCTTTCTTATATGTTAACCCAACGTACTGATTAATTTGGCACCATTATGAACTTGCAGTAAGCATATTAGGCATAAAAATATTGTAATTCACATGAAATTTAATGACAAGTCGAGGAGATTATACAGTTAGAAAAGCTTCCAAGGCTACCTAATGATGAATGTTACATAGAAGTATAAAAACAAATACCGGATGGTTCCTAATTTAAGTTGTTTTT
Source organism: Tanacetum coccineum (assembly GCA_026074375.1). Classification (NCBI taxonomy): domain Eukaryota; kingdom Viridiplantae; phylum Streptophyta; class Magnoliopsida; order Asterales; family Asteraceae; genus Tanacetum; species Tanacetum coccineum. The sequence continues at coordinate 26,155 of BQNB010033477.1, forward strand.
TCAGTATTGGTTAATATTAAGCTGTTACTATAAAATTGAAAAACGATTTAACTGTCCGCTATTATTTTCTCATTTGTCGCTTGCTATTAATAAATGAAAAATGATATATGACTGTCTTTATCACAAAATGGGTTTCTTACTTATTGACACATGGGTTGCGGGTTCCCGTGGGTAATCTTTTGCCTCTGTATATATATAACCCATAGCAATGCTGCATTGTAAGATTTCAAAAGTTAGTTAAATTAACCGCACACAGCAAGCTATGTGAAAAGATATAACATACTTGCTGCAACTTTGTGTTTAAAACCACTTGTTATCCCATTCTGATTTAGGAGTTCGAGTCAAGAATGATACCAATGACTCCAAGCAATTTAGTTATTACGAGAGAAAGATGGCTACATCTAGTCTCATTTTCTTCTTTCAGGAACTTGGTGCATTCTTATTATTCTCTCTCACACAAATATTATAAGTAAAAGTAGGGACACGTAGTATATCGTAGAGACGTATATACCGCATACCTCGACATCTCCGCGCTTGTGTAACCTTGCTGCCGTGCTGTGTGTGGCTATCTTATCGTGCTTTGAGCTGACACACACCACCTCCGTGACCAGATATCCCTATCCCCTAACTGCCGCCCACGCGCCCAACCTCAAATCTCATCCGTCCCGGTGGTTGTGTCTCTCGCTGCACTGATAAAGGTGGAAATATTAGTGGCATTTGCAATCAATAACATAATCGGCTTTGTTATTAGATGGTGCAAAGAATTATAACCACAGGACCCAAGAATCTAACTAAATATGAAGATCTTCAATATTAGTTACTGCACCAGCACCTACAGACTTCTTGATCACAAGTTGTCCACATGCGCCACTTATATCTTGACCCATTTGCTTTCTAACTGTAGTTATTAGTAACTTTTTGATCTCCGCTAATATCAAACTGACTAAGTATACAGATCGGATTGAAAGATATCAGATTTATAACCTGAAAAAAATAAAAAAAAGTTTTATAGCTTTCACGTCGAATTAGAAAATGTAATCTGTATATGTCAAGAACTCACCACTTCAAATGTTTGAAGCATTTTCCCAAGCAGGTAGGCATGCTGCTCCTCGTCATTTACATGATCAAAAGCATTATAGTACGTGGTGAGAAAATCTTTTGCTTACTGGAAAAATAAAACACCACACCAAGTTTTTAATAAATTTGTTGATAAAATTGTAAATATTTGTGACAAAATCTAATAAAATGTGATAAATATTTGTAATAATTGTCTAATAAAATTAGTCTATATTCACTTAACCAATCTAAATATTTGCAATAAAAAGCTGACATGCCTACAATCGATGAATGTCCCCAGTTGTTACGACTGCAGGAATCACCACATCAAGCTTGCCGGTGTATCATCTGTAGCGAAAGCAATAAAAGAAACTCTTAAAGGATAGGCGATGTTTGTTTTGTAGACAAACACAAAACATAATCGCTATCACATAGCAACCAAGAATCAAAAAAAGAAAGTAAATGAAGACGTACCCATATTAATTTTGAGCATGAACAACTGGTAGGCCGATGACGGGAACTTTGACCGTGAAATTGAAAGTGGTTGAAAAATCCACGACAGCCAAAAACAAATCGACGTTGTCGCTGCCGTCTATAAATGCAAAACAGATATTTCTGTTTCCATAGCCAGAAATCACAGAATTATGAGGAGTGTAACTAATGTTCGTACCAACAATGGCATCATTAATACATAATTTATTAGAAACATAAAAATTAGTCATTAAAAAGCTTTAAAGTTCGCATAGACACTGATTTTGTTAAAAAAATCTCTTATATCTTGAAAAATGTATAAAGTTGACTTGTAAAGAAAGAATTTACCATATAGATCAGCTTCCTTTTTTTTTGCTTAAACAATCATGCGGTAAGGAAGCCCTTTTATCATATTTCATTGTATCTGCTTGAAAAAAATTTCTAGATGAGGCTGCAGAATACAATAACTACCCTATGGGTAGTGATATGCCAGCACACATCCCCTAGAAAGAGTTTTCTTGCTCGCACTGATGAGAAAAAAAAAAGAACAAAAGATAAAGATGAAACTAAAGGTATTTAGTATGCAATAAGAACCTAATGCGTAATAAAAAGTTGATTTTATGATTTCTACAAAAAATATTTCTTTATGCAATAAAACCAATTGTAATAAAACTAAGATCATTCATGATATCTGCAACTAAATGCCACATTTTCGCATTGCTGTCTAGATTAGAGCCCTGAACAGAAAACAAATCTCAAGTGTAAGTGTTTGGGGCAACAATTGATGTGAACGTTGTTTGATGGCGAACCTGTCTCCCACATGGAATTTTACCCCTATGAGTGTGAAGCCAACTATCTTCATGTATAGTTGTAGCTGTCCACTTGGCGTCATTCAAGTATCCTAAAGTATGTATGCTACGTATTAACTAACTGATTTTTAGTTATTATGAGTAAAACTTAAACGTATATATTTTAACTTTGGATCATCACCTCTTTCCTAATCTAGGACACGTACGTATACATCTCACACAGGTTGCTTATATCCACGAGAGGAATGTGTTGGTAGCGGGGTCAATTGACCTTGAGCTCAGTATCATGATAGAGCTAGACTAACCTGATCGCGATACATGTCACCAACAGAATAACCAAAACCGGAACTGATTATTTGATTCGCCACAATTGTCTTCTCTTTTTTGTGCAACTTACTTTTTTAACAGTATTATTGTTCGACATAAACATATAACATCAAATTATCATATAAAAACAATCATACAAAGATTGGCTTACATACTACACTTAAGGTTTTGGTACCCTTTTCATATATACATCATCATCTGCAATGCGTCTCTTCCACCTATTCATCAGGTTTCCTTCCTTCATGTCAGCAAATGTTGGACAATGAAGCAATATTCAAAAAAAGTCAATCCCAATAATATAGTAATTAACGAATAAATAATCAAATTAAAATTCTTACCCAAAGTGGCACCAGTTCCCTTTGCTACATGGCGTAAATCCTCGTTTCGCACACGTCCCACAACACTTGCATCGGCTTCCATAAAGTTACTGAATTTTCCCCAAATACTATCATAAAAAAGATAACATGTGTTATTTGTACTAGAGAACTGCATTAAAAGGATACATTTGAGGTCAACTTACTGATAGTTTTATCCTTGATAGCAAGACATAAAAAAAAATCATGCAAATTACCTTTTCCTCCTATGTGGACTAGTTCAGTGAGATCATGAAAAATGGTTAATGAATGTCACCACAGTTAGTGAAAGGGCTCCTTACTAGGTTGTGCATTGAACGGGGAAAATCCAAAATGTAAAAAATAAAACTTTATTTATATCATAAGTCTTTGCGCAATATTTACAATGGGACTTTGATAATCTGTATATCCTAACTATTTGTATACCATTATCAAGGCACGTTGGATAATGGCTCATGTTTACTCCAAAAAACAAATACCTAATGCGATCAATTTTTTTGTTTTATACAACTAAGTAAGATATATCAATAACGTACAACATGATTGGTGATGCCATACTTGACTGTGTGTTTTTACCACACCATGACAGGTCATCAAACATACTTGACTACTCGACTGTGTGGTTTCACTGACCGATCAGCCTCATTATTACCCTCCAACAACTTCTTTGTTTAGGAACAAAGAATATAAAGATGCAAAACAAATTACCTTAGAGATGGGGAGCCGGTAGAGATGCAGCCTGTAAGATCAAAGCAAACCCTAATATCAAACAATAATACCTAAAAAACATACACATAAAAAAATAACACTGAATCAACTACTTAATAATTATGTTAATGAAATGGATAAAATGTTTTATTTTTCAATAAGGAAGAAAAAATATACCTTTCCTCCTATGCGAAAAGGTTCAACAAGATCATGAAACTACCTATGGATGTCACCACAGATAGTCACATGACTTCTTACTGGCTGCAAAAGAGAATACACACAATCAAAAGAACAGTTGAGCTCAAATCATGACTACATATGCCTTTTTAATCAAATATTCACATCTACCTTAATATCAATTTGCAAAGAAAATTTATCTTGATCATAGGAATTTTTGATAATATAAATTGTAATATATTTGAGTTGATATATCATTAAGTGAATAAAGAAAACACATACACAGTTACCAGTTTTAGAAATTTCATCCTCTTCATTGTCGTTACCTGTGGCTTTCTTCTAGAGACTAAAACCAAACCCTCGCTTTGGCTGCAATATTACTCTCATGATCAAACAGCATAGTCGTCATCTGTGGTAAGCATATGTGCTTGTAAGGGGATAAGCTCGTTAGTTTTTCATTAGGGTTTAACAAATAGTTTCCACTTGCACAACAATCAATTTATTTATAAAAAAACCTATCTTTTGTTATTGTTATTAGCGATTTTGGACTATGTTTTAACTATGTATACAATTCTCATGTATGCACCATAATCAATCACCCCAATTTGATAAACTTTGTGGATTACTGCTGTTATACTTATCTTATTGAACTATGTGATTATATATTTTAGATAAAAAATAAAAAAAATCTTCTAACAAATTAAAAAAACACATGATAAATGTGTGATCATACCTTCCATTGTTCTTGTTGGTGATTCGTTGAAAAAAAAGATGGAATCGATCAAATTTTTGTGAATGACAACTGGTGATTGATTTGGGATTTGAGGGTATAGATTATGAATAAAAAGATAATTTATATTATATATATGATTTTTAAATTAGTAGATTAGAATTTGTTTTTGTAATTCAAGGTTATATATTTTACGTTGCAAGATATAAACAAAAAAAGTCATCTAGTCTAGTGGTTAGTACTAGTAATTAAACTACCAGTTATTAACCTGGAGTTGTACTGCCTAGCTTTGAGTTTAGTACTATAGTAATATATATATTTTACGTTCCAAACACCCTTAAAGTTTTCAAAAATACATATTCTTGTTTATTTTTAAACTGTATTTGGTTTAAATTGTTAGAAAGAACTAGTATTAATAAATAATAAAATAATGACACTTTATAAGCAGATTTGTCTCCAATCTCAATAATAAGCACTAAATTAGCTAAATTAATCTATACAGGTTTTAACTCAATAACTAACAGTACTAATGAGGAAAGGTGCACGAAAGCCACTTATAAACTAAACATCTAAGCAAGATAAGCACTAATCATCATGATAGCATAAATAAGCAAATGATAGCAACAATAAGCACTATAAAGAAGTTTACGGTAATAGAAAAAGAAGAAAAGAGAGACTTACAACACCCTTGCTCAAAACAAGGTTAATCAAAGAATCAACAAGCTCTAGCTTGTATAAAACAAGCTAGTAGTATCCATAAGCCCATCCAGAACTGGCTTATCATCCATAAGCTGTGGTATATTTAAGGTGAGATTTTTTAGATCTTTTCTTAACTAATTAGCTTTTAGTTTACTTAATGAAAACAGCTTATAAACAAGCTTAAGTGAGAGCTTCTTAACACATTTTAAACATAAATCAAACACTTAAGCAGTTGAATTTAAAAACTTGACTTTTTAACTCATAAACTTCAAACTTTCATTAATTCGTAAAAAAAGTACAAGGCAGTAAGATAAACTGAATAAAATGCTAAAATGACTTCATAAAAATTACAATAAAACTAAGATAAAGCTAAGTTTTCTATATCTTTTCCACAAGGCTTACAAAAGGCTTCTAATTTATAGCCGGAAGTCTTCTCTTCTTGGTCTTGTCTTCACCTGTGCTTCTTTTTGTTGAGAGTTCACTAGGTGTTTTTGTTGTGGTTGAGGGACTTGATAAAGTATGTCTCAGCCAGTCAATCTTCTTGTGGCTTCTTTTTGAGTTCATCTAGCCATAGAAAATCACTTGGAATGGTGAGGGATTGGACAAACATGGCAATTATAAAGCTGGGGGGATAGTGGAGGAGGGGGAAATGTTTTATCCAGGGTGTTGAATGGTTGCAGGTTAAAAAAGAAGGTGGAAGGATCCCTGTGAGTGGTTCTTGGGTTTAGTGGCAGGAAAAAAATGGCTTTAGATAAGTGGAGCTTTGGGCCCTCACTAAGTTATACTTCCCCCAATTGGGATTTGGCAATTTCAGTCCCTCAAGTTATATTTTTCTTTGCTTTGACTTTCTTTTGACGTTGACTTTGTCGGGGTTGACTTTTTGTTGACTTTTTGACTTTGACTGTCTTTGGCTTCGATTTGACTTTGTCTTTTCACACTTTTCCATTCCGTGCTCGGTTTTGTCGTTTTTGGCTTTGTTTTTCGTCCTTTTGTGAGATATCCGTTTCCTGCACAATACGAATGCAAAACATACAAATACAGTGTATTTTTGATACGTTTTTGGTCATTTAAGTCCGTTTTTAATGGAAAAGGTATGTGTAATTAAGCACATACCAAAATCCCCCATACTAAGGTATTGCCGTGTCCTCACGCAATGTTATGAAGTAAACATTTACGAAAACTAAGAATCTCGATCCCCCTCGACTAATAACCTTGAAAAGTAGCTAAGTGTTCGTTAAGGGGAAACAAAGAATCAATAGCTTCGACAAGTCCCGTTTTCACCATTTTTTATATGTACACTAAATATCCCTAATATTTTTGGATTTTCCTTTTTCTTTTCTTAACTACCTGTTTGACTTCCTTTATTTTATCAACACTGGGATCATAGAATGAGAAGCGCCCATAGAATAATCTACGGATGTCCTGACGGATAAATTCATCGTCCCCGATTTTTCACTAGTCCCAAGCTAAGCGTAAAAACGAAATCACCGTTAAGTACAAGTAAAGATGCTAACACTACTTATAACTATGACTTGTCAACTTTTCGCTCCCAACAATTATTCAATTAGAGTGATTGTGCTTAATTTTAAGTTAAATTTAGATCGACAATTTTAGAAAGTAGTATAGTTTATGTGCATAACGATATTTCTGAAGAAATCTGGGGAAAAGACTAGATCACCCACCAACCAGCATATTCTCGATAGATCCCAGCCGAGTTCGACTTAGGTTATCAGGTTGAGACCCCACAGGAGAATGTTCGCAAAATGTAATGCGGGAACACTTCCACCCTTTTAGGCCGAATTTTCTTAGATTTACCATTAAATTAACAATACTACTACAAAGCATGCAAACATCAAAAAATTAATGATCTCATTGGTGCGATTATATCCATATAATGACCTTTCTTCCTCGAACGTCCCAAGCCTTATAACTAAGTGCCTAGGTTTTTGACACCCCATCTGAGAATACTTAATCGAAAATAATCTCCGACGGCAACCAACAACTTTGAAGTCTTAAAGCAAGTTATTCTTAGTATCAAATTATACCTTGATTTGGAAGAAAAAGAAAATCATTAACCATTAATTTTCATTAATTTGCTATAGTACTATACTACCGACATCATTTACATGAACTACAACATCGCCACGCCTCCGACAAGATGTAGTGACTAAATCTGACGACGGTTTCTTATTATAGATCAACTTACGATTGTACTTTGGCATTTATTATCTCACTATGGGCCTTGTTTTGAAGACTGCAACATCGGTTGTGAGCCGGCAAGATGCAGTAAACTTTTATCAGCCCACAGTTTATATTATTTATCTTCTTTTTTTTTACAACATATTTTCCTTAATAGAGAAAATTTCGTTTTAGAAACCCAAGTATAAGGCTAAGATGAATAGTTTTCAGTTTCGAAAGAGCTTTCTCTTTAGAAATGTCGATTAAATGTTAAAGCACCAAACTTAAGCACGTTTTATTAGTTAGGTTAAGTAGCTTTTGGAAGATAATAGCCTACAAGTTACACCAATAACTTTAAGATTTCCAAATAATCCTTGCTTAGCATCCTACTTGTAAATAACACTATCATTTTCCGTTCTTCGCAAATTTAAAATCCCTAATAAAAGGATCCGCGAAAGCTTAGCCTAATAAACTTTCGTTTATTAAATGGTTAAGGGTTCAATAGCTAGGGCTCAACATGCCCGATCGATCAAGAATTTATTCTCATTTCTAACCCATGTGGGAAAGTCAAAACTGTGACAAAACACTTAATTTTATTTTGAAAATTTTTAATTTTTCCATTTTTTTTTGGTATTTTTTGCAAAATTTTGTGGAAAAACGGTATTACGTGACTACTAACGGCTGCAGGCAACAATCAAATCGAAGATCCCCCCATACTAGAACTAAACATCGTCCCTGATGTTTTAAAAGGGGTACCTACGTAAATCTAAGGCCGTTTATTAAGTGTGCAAAAAGATAAACCGTTAGTCGATTAGATTTGGATATTGGATTCCCAAAATGAAGCTGAGGATGTGAAACTCTTGTGGATGAAGGGTAAAACTATGAGCACGAGAGTCTTCACAATCCGAGAAATCCTGGACATACAACACAAAACATACAGAACACGGACAAAACACTGGTAATGGAAGAGGCGAGCCTCTATACAACAAGAAAACACTTATTCATTACTACACACTACCATGATAAGCATGGGGTGCTATCAGCCGATAGCTATCCTCCCCACGAAGCGCTTGTTTAAGTCGCTATCTGTGACCCATCCCCGAATTTAATGGTCCTATGGAGGAACGTCCTGGAGATCTGGGAACTATCCTCGAGTTGTAGCGTCCCATCCAAATAGTACTCCAAACGATACCATTTAACTTTGAAATTTGGCCCGGAGTTTTGGGATAACTCGACAGTGCCATATGGAAAAACTTGGGTTACAGTGAATGGTCCACTCCAGCGGGTCTTGAGCTTGCCCGAGAAAATCTTCAATCTAGAGTTAAAGAGGAGGACTCGATCACCGATGTTGAAAACGGGTTTTGATCTGGAGTCATGGATTCTCTTTGTTTCTCTTTATAGATCAATAGAGTTTTTCAATAGGCAATGATCACGAAGTTCATTAAGTTTCTTTGAGTTTAAACTTTTTCTGTGATCACCCGCGGTTCTTAGATCAAAGTTTGTATGCTAAGGATGGCCAGTAAGCTTTGGCTCCCAACATCAATCGGTAATGACAGATGCCCTTTCCATATACAATGCTTGAACGGGTGCACCCGATGGGTGTTTGTAAGCTGTACGAGAGGCCCAGAAGCGTCAATCTAGTTTATCCGACCCAGGAGTGCAACGGTTTTCCGCCTACGGTCCCTTTCAAGAATTCTTTTCAAACCACGATTCGATATAAAGTTTTTGTGTAAACCTCAACCTGCCCACTTGTTTGTGGTGACGCGATGGTAAGAGACGATGAATGACTCCGTATTTAAGCTGACCTTTGCGAATTGGTCATTGCAAAAATGGGTTCCGCGATCACTTATGATTGCACGAGGGGCACCGAATTTGGCGAAGAGAGATTTGAGAAATTTGCAAACAACTCGGCATCATTGGTGGGGAGCGCTTTTGCTTTAACCCATTTTGATAAGTAATCGACTGCCACGAGTATATATTTGTTCCCTCTTGCAAACGGGAACGGCCCCATAAAATCAATGCCCCAAATGTCAAAGATTTCACAAACTGGATAAGTGTTTGTGGCATCATCATCAAACTTGCGAGAATTTTGCCTTGAACGTTTGTACAAATGTCACATCGGGTGACAAAGTCGTGGGCATCCTTGTAAATTGTGGGCCAATAAAATCCTGAATCGAAGATCTTTTTAGCGGTGTGATTGGCACTGTAGTGTCCCCCTGTAGGTCCATTATGGCAAGCTTTGAGGATGTCGAGAGCTTCCTTGCCGTACACACACCGCCGGATCACTTGATCCACACATATCTTAAACAAGAAGGGGTCATCCCAAAAGTAGTGTTTGACGTCTTTAAAAACTTATCTTTTCTGCTTGGACGACATTCCTTTGGATCACAAATTCCCCTCATGGTAATTGCAAAATCGCAACCATGGGGCATTAATATCACCACACTAAAAGTAACCATCCCAATTGTCTCGAGAGTAATTGTTTTCGTATTTCCTTTTTCCGAGCTCACTTTGATGGGGATTTCCAGTCTAAAAGGTGGTCGGCGGCGGATATTTTCTGCTCCTTTTTATCACGGATAACGACAAATCAAATATCTTGAACTCCAAATCCACCGGAGCAATCTTGGCTTAGCATCCTGCTTAGCAAGCAGGTACTTGAGAGCCGAATGGTCCGTATACACTATGCTTTTGGACAAGACAAGATATGGCCGGAATTTCTCAAAAGCATACACTACGGCAAGTAATTCTTTTTCCGTTGTAGTGTAATGTGCTTGAGCCTCGGTCATAGTTTTGCTTGCGATAGTGTATTCGTTTAAGTTGCTTGGTCTTAAACGTTTTGCCCTAAGTGACTGCCCCAACACAAAATCACTTGCATCACACATGATTTCGAAGGCATGGTCCCCAATCGGGAGCAACTAGAATTGGAGCAAGGTTAACTTCATCTTAAGGGTTTCAAATGCTATCGATTGCATTCCTTCGAGAAGATAAACGAGTTCATTTTTTCAAGAGGTGGTCATAAGGCCGGGCGATTTGGAAAAATTCCTGAATAAATCGTCGGTAGAATCCGGCGTACCGAGAAAAACAGCGAATACCCATCACGGTAATTGGAAATGGGCAATTTTGCAATGACATCAACTTTTGCCTTATCAACCTCAATCCGGACTTAGAAATCGTTATGGCAATGACTATTCCTTCCTACCAATAAAGTGGCATTTTCCCCAATTTATCACAAGAATGGTGTCTTCACACCTTTAGTAGCATTTTGATTCTAAATTGAAAGGAAATGAGAAAGAATCAACCGAAAAACCGAGAAATCATCCATGAAGACTATCCATGGTGTTTCTCAATCATATCGTCAAAGATTGCAAATACACCTTTGGAACGTAGCCCGGTGCATTGCATAACTCCAAAGGCATGAACTGCGACGAGAGGCAAAGTCCCTGAGAGTGGCATTTGAAGGTAGTCTTCCCTCTTGATCAATGTGGTCAATCGGGATCTGAAAGTAGCCGGAGAATCCGTCCAAGAAAGCAATAGTACTTATTTCGGCTAATCTTTCATGCATTCTGATCCATAAATGTCAACGGGAAAAAGGTCTTTACGAGTTTGTCATCATGGTTTTTCGGTAATACGATGTAAACTCCCATCCCGTAACCAATCTAGTGGGTATCTAACCTCATTTTCTCTTTTCTTCATTTTTCACCACGATTAACTCCTTCTTAGGGACAACGAAACCCAAAAAAAAAAAAATGAACCGAGGCTTACCCAGGGACTGTCAGAGATAGGGAAAATCAAACCTTGCAATCAAGAATTTAATAACTTCTTTGCTTAATAAACCTCATGTGATTTTTGGGGTTAAACTTCTTCTTTGATGATGAACTCACGGGGTTGGCATTTTCCTCCATCAAAAATCTTATGTGGTGCAAAACTAGGGATCTATCCCCTTATAACAGAAATCTTCCAAGCTATGGCATGTTTATGTACCTTAAGAACCTGACAGGGCGGTTTTATCCCTCATCTTTCAAGTTTTTAGTTGATTAGGACGGTTTTAATTTATGGTCATCACCCTCCAAAAACGCATACTCAAGATGGGATGGTAAGTAATCTTTCAGGCACATTTATTTCACAAACTGGTGACGGAGGGAGATTTGGGTCACTATTGATCACACTTAACAATTGCTCAAGTGTAAAACATATCTCCATCAAATCAAAGACCGTCAACACCTGGTGGTATTGAAATCATCATGTTCAAGAAATTCAATCGATCTCTTCCATGTAAAAGATAAATCACTTACCTCGAAGGGGAGTGAAAGATGGAGAGCGAGAATGCGAGTCACAAGGTCCAAGTAAAAAGTGGATTGCCACTTTTAGAAATTTCAAAAGTACTGCTTGAACAAAATTCTTACAAGCAATGTCGATAACATCGACTCGTAAACCGATTGCAATGATATGTAAGTGAGAAAGTCTTAGTATCACCAACTTTGAAGGTCACGGATTGGTCATCATGTCTAAGGGTCATTTGTTCACCGTGAACGTCTATTAAGGCTCGTGCTGTCCTTAAGAAAGGTCTTCCTAAGATTAGGGGAACCCGAGGATCGGCAACGTAATCAACGACCACAAAATTGGCAGGAAAGAAGAACGTTCCAACTTTCAACGAAAACACCTCGCGATGCCGTTGGAGTAGAAATCGTTAAGAGTCGGCAAGTTCAAGTAATCATCGGTTTTTGGTTCAATAGCTGGGAGACTAGTTCTTTTCCCAATGGAGAGAGGCATTAAGTATCTTGCACGAGATCGGCCAAGGCTAAGCATTCATTCATCTCCGGAAAGTCACACGGTATAAGAAATCTATCGGGGTCTCCAAGTTTCTCGAGAAACTTTTTTAGGATAACTGCCGAGCAATTTTTGTTTACCGGTGTCTTTGTCAACTCAATTATCTTATCTTTGTCATTGAGGAGCTTTCTAAACATTGGTTCAAATTTGGGCATGATTGAAGGGAGGACGTTCGCAAACTTAGCTCGAATGGGAGATTCCGAAAAATCTCTAATAATTTTGAAGCTAGAAGATCGTTCTTTTCACGAAGCTTTTTCTTTGTTGCCCAGAAGGATAAGGCATCTGTTGGTTTAGTCTTTGAAGCAACAACGGGCTCACCAATTTGGTCATTAGTTTAGACCACCGGAGGTTGGATGTTTTCGATGCTTGGTTGCACCGTATCCTTTGTCACCCCGGGTTCATTTTCCATCTCTTTAATGAGGAAGGAAGTTTGAGGCCCATTATAGGAAACACCAGCTTCAGGTATGATAGCTTTTCCACATCACCTTTTCGGTAGCAATGGTGTTGCTTGAGAAGAGAACCCCGAGCCCGAAGTAGAAGCGGTATTACTATTCAACTGAATTTGTGTGATCAGGCTGTTATAATTTGCACATTTATTATTGCATATTTTGCATAACCCGTCATTAGCTTTGGCGTAGTTTAATCAAAATCGGCATAGACACACTAGTGCTGTGGAACTAGAGCTTGGTAAAGCTGGAACTTAAAAAGTCGGAGGGTTGAATAATTTGGGGTGGTAAACTTGTCCTTGATTGAAATTATTACCCCTATTTTGGTTAAAGTACTATGGCACATGAGCTATAAATTTATCAGACAAATCTTATATTGGCAGAACAAGTTTAGATATGAAGAATTTCTTAAAGGCTAACAGAAAGGAATCTATAAATGTTTGAAAGAATCCTCTAACAAAATCAAGACTTAATTCAAGAAACATAAGATTTGAATGTAAATCATAAGTATAGGGGAGTATTGTTAGGAATAAAGACTTCTACAAGATAATTGCTGTTTTGAAAGGACTTAATCTGCTAAGTAGTATAGTTAGTAACTGCAAGTTATTTAGTTAGTACTGTTGAGTACAATGTTTAGTATTTGTCATTATATAGTTAGTACTAAGTTAGTTATGTAATTATAGGCTGCTTATAAGATTATGATGAGATAAATTACGGAATACATATACATGAACTCTGATAATCACCTAACGGCGTTTTTTGTAAATCCCATTAGGGTTTTTCTTAGTGGTATTAAAAGGAACCCACAGCATAGAGCTAACAGTATCTCTTTTTCAAAACTTTCATAGTCTTCCAATACATATTAATATTATACGTCTTCATTCTAAGGCAAAACATATAAGTTGTTTTGTAGTTTAGTTTAATATATTGAAAGCTATGTAAAAGTTTTCAGTGTTTTATTGATGTGATAGTTATCTTCTGAGTATATAAAGATTAATTCCGCATAGTCTTTATATAATACAACCACAAGGTTTCTAATCTAGATTTTATAGATTTATGGTTGGGTGTAGGTGGGTGGTGGTTGGTATGTTGGTGGGTGGTGAGTTTAATGTTCTAAGCTAATAAAAGATTCATTCAATTGGAACCAATACATGGCGTTCTCATTAGAAAACCTTATTGGTCTGCATCCCAGTCCGCATTCAAATTGTATGTTGTAACAGATAGTTTATGAGCCATAGCATAAGATTGACCTGCAAAAAAAACAGTTTATGAGACCAAAAAAGCTGATAAAAACTTTACTAAAAAATATTGCAATTATCGAGTCTTATACCTTATGTTTCTACACTCCATGATTGCTGAAACAGAGAACCATAATGATCATCGCGAAAATGCAGGCGGACAAACTTTTAAGTCGGAGTCCCTGATTGTCGTGTTGACTTCTAAAAAACCTGTAACAAAATGTCAAAAATATCATTGACTACTTTGGAGTCCTTAACAAATCCACACATATAACTATCTATATTTGGAAATAAGCAACCTTAAACAACTTATTCAAAACAATTTTTGTCACTCTAAATTAATCATCATATTTGAATAACCTCGCGGGATTTTACAAAATCAAGAAAAAACCGTAAAACAAAAATGACAAGATCGGTCCTTATGCAAATCACCTAGTTCGGTTCATGCTTGTTCGGTTTGCTGGTTCGGTTGTCTAGTTCTATTGTCTTGTTCGGTTCTAAAGGAAAGCTAGTTCGGTCCTCTAGTTCGATTGGTTAGTTCGGTTCTAAAGGAAAGCTAGTTCGGTCCTCTAGTTCGATTCAGCAAAAACAATGACTAGATCGGTTGAGTCGTTCGGTCCCAAAAGGGATTACTAGTTCGATGATTGCTTGTTCGGTTCGATGGTTCGGTTGTCAAAGAATTTACTAGTTCGATCCTCTGGTTCGATTGTCTTGTTCGGTCCTTAAAGAATACTTCTAGATCGGTTATTGCTAGTTCGGTTCTAAAAGAGATCGACTAGATCGGTTATCTAGTCCGGGTCTCTCGTTCGGTCCAAATATAATCACCACTCGTTCGGTCCAAACAAAAACCACTCGTTCGATCCAAATATGATCACCACTCGTTCGGTCCAAACAAAAACCACTCGTTCGATCCAAATATGATCACCACTCGTTCGGTCCAAACAAAAACCACTCGTTCGATCCAAATATGATCACCACTCGTTCGGTCCAAACAAAAAACCACTCGTTCGATCCAAACAAGTATGTTGCTCGTTCGATCCAAACAAGTATGTTGCACGTTCGATCCAAACAAGTACTTTGGACGTTTTTATCTTCTTTTGAACTTGCGTATGTCTTAGCAACGCATGAAAGAACCACGAAGACACGCTATTAAGCCAAGGAACAAAATCGAACCAATAAGCTTATAAAACCGAAACTCCAAAAAAAAATAACAAACACTAAACCCACCCGAGGCGAATGATACCAAATGTCGGAACCCAAAATCACTTTCACTTCACCATTGATACAAGAAAATAAGATGAGATAAAATATGAAAGAAATTTAGAGAGAAAGTAGAGAGAAAAAAAGAGTTGGTTAATTCTTGCAAATGAGAAAATGAACAAATGAGAATCAACAAGAATCAACACCATTTTCCATAGAGGAAAATGGTATATATACCCTATACAACTACATGGGTCGTGTGGGCTTTTACTTGGGCCGGGCTCGGGATTGACTTGGGCTTTAGCCCGATACACATACAATATTAGCTTACATTTACGAGCCCGTTTACCCTTCTAGCCTATTACAACGTATAATTAATTAAGTGACCGAGACCTAATATAATGAACGAACTTCCATTGTTCGACTCAATATTTTGAGGCTAACAATCTCCCCCGAAGTGAGTTCATTGTGACACTCCTTCATGAGATCAATGAGATTGCTTTTGTCGTTAAGATCTTGTGGTCTTGGTCTCTGAATTCGTTGTAGGCTTGTTCCTTCATGCTTTGTGATCTTTGATCTTGAGCCTTTGTCATTGTCTTTCGACTTCGTCTTTATGTCCGAGATCTTTAAATCTTTTCCTTGCTTGTCTTGATCATCTTTGCCACCTTGCGATCTTGTGTCTTGACCAACATGCTCATACTTTGCATCATCTTGAAAGCTTGCTAACAATCTCCCTTGATAGACTTGATATCTTTGAAGGAAGATCTTGTATATCAGAGTTTGTGCGGAAGTCTTTGTCTTTAATTCTTGAGCTTTCATGATTCTTGAATCTTGATGCTTATAGTAACATAAATTATATATGGGTCCAAGCCCAACAAGACAATCGCAAAGCATAATATGCCAAAGCTAAGCCCAGTCCCGTGCTGGCACGACTTGGAGAAATAAGACGGACATAATAAGCCTTCCGCGGACCAAGCAACATCCGCGGAAGGGGATCCACATCCGTAAAACACGATTACTGCGGACCCTTATCTGATAAGGGTCCCACTTCGGCCCACTAACAGAAATAAGCGAAATAGTAGGAAAACCTAATATTTGGCTCACCTATAAAAAGGGGTACCCTGACACCCCACAAGGTATGATTTTCTGACCACATTCTATACATACATATTCTTACATTCTCTAACAAACCATGAATACTTATTCTTACGCCGGAGTCTAATCGTAGGGTCCGTCCCCACGATAAGACTAACGGTTTATCTTCATTTGTGCAGGAAATCATCATCATCACTTGATTTAGTACAAGACCACATCCATTGGCCCAGCCTAATAACCTTTTAGATCCATATCATCCAGTCTCTGATTATTTTCAAGATTATATCCTGGGAATCCTTAATCCTGATCACACACACACACACACACACACACACACACACACACACACACACACACATATATATATATATATATATATATATATATATATATATATATATATATATATATATATATATATATGTATATGTATATATATATATGTATATATATATATATATATATGTATATATATGATTTTATTTCTCCTTTTACGCTTAAAATTTTTTGCATTTGCCTTTTTCGTTCCTAAGTGTGGGGGGTAAAACCCGATATTTTTAAACATTGAGGCCAATGTTCCATTCTAAGTGTGAGAGGGGGGGGGGATTTCTATCAAAATTAATCATACCTGTGCATGTCTGTGTCCCACGCAACCTCGTTTTAACCAAAATATTGCTTTATTTTATGATTAAAAAAATTTCTCTTAGTTCTTGTTAGATATGTGAATAAGTAGGCCCGTATAACTAAGGATATTTTGACTTGACCGAGTATTAAACTCTAGCTTTTCCCTTAGCTTTCGAGACTAAGCGTTTACTAAACTTTAAAATTTTGCAAAGAACAAAAAATGATAGAGTTAAATATAAGTTAGATGCTAAGCGTGGAGTAGTTGGATCTCTTTAGAGCTCATAGAGGTTAATTGTGGCTTTTTTCTCCCACCAACTTAATAAACGTTATATAATTGTTAAATAAATAACGTTACTTAGTTTTTTGCGATTTTTAGTTTAAATCCCTTCGTAGAGATTCCTTCTGGTAAAATTAAGATACACATAGAGATTTTGTCAGCGTTGTGGGACGCTACCGGGTCTTGTCGGTTAGGACGACCGATGTCTCGGAAGCTACAAGACCGCATGACTTGAAATTTAGCTTAATAATATATATAAAAAAATAAAAAAATAAACCGAAGCCGAAATAAGACCATTGTCTCTGGTCGGTTCGCTCCTGATGTGGTAGTCGTTTAAATGGTAGAGGAAACAAAATTAATAATAAGAACTGTGGGCTGATAAAAGTTTACTGTCTCTGGTCGGTTCGCTCCTGATGTGGCAGTCTTCAAAAGAAGGCCCATAGTAATAATAATGATCCGAGACTGATAAAAGTTTACTGGCTCTGTCGGTTAAGAAGCCTGATGTGTCAATCTTCAAAAAGGTCGAGGAATTACCCGAAGCTGAAATAAGACTACTGGCTCTTTTAGTTAGGACCCCGATGTGTCAGTTGTTTAAAGGACCAAGGGCTAATATTGCTTAATGTTAATAATAAAGCCAAATTTTGACTCCGGGGATATCTCAAAAAGATATCCCCTAAATCGTGTGAAATCAATAACCTTAATGTAGACCTTATTCTCACTATATCGTCTCTTTAGGAAAGGATTTCAAACTAATTATGGTCTAAACCGGACATCTTTATGATAATAAGGACATAATTTATGTGTCACCAATAATAATAATAAAATCCTTAGAGGATTTAGGAATAAGGGAGCGAAAAGTGGCTAATGTGTACACAATTAGCATATATGAGTATTGTTAGAATCTAATCTTATATTTGGTTGTGATTTTGTTTTAAGCTTAGTTTGGGGATTGTGAAAAGTCGAGGATGACGAACTCTCGTTCTTAAAGCATTTTAAATAAATTTTATAAATTTTATCTTAGTTTTTATCTAGTATTTAAATAAGTGGTTAAAACGGGGGCGCTTGCGAATTAAATGATTTTTGAACCTTCTTAATTGACCTTTTTTGTTCTTGTTTGATTGTGATGGGTCATAAGTTAAGGGGGTCAAATTATTTCTTTCCGGGCGTGTTTTGTTTACATTGCGTGTAGGATCAGCAATGGCTAAGTGTGGGGGAATTTGATGTGTGCTTAAACACACATCATTTGTACCATGGAAAACACTAATAAACGGATTAAAGACACTAAAATATGAGTAATTATCTTGCAAATATGTTTGTATTGTGTTTTTATGTCTTTGAGGTACAAGGGATTGAAAACAAAGCAAAACTGATGATTTTCAGGTGACTTTCGACAACATTTTAGCATTTATCGAAGATTATCAAAGCCCGAAGACTCAATCCTATTGGACCCAAGACTTTAAGCACAACGGGCCTAATATTTAAGTTATTATGATATAACAAATCCATTTTTATGTAATTGGCTACAAAGCCCATTCTCGGCTCATTATATCAGGCCAAGCCCAATTTCATTTTGAATGTTGTTCGAGTGGGCAATTATATCGGCTCATTAGCATGCTTAGTGGGTAAATTTTATTTATGTTTGTTAAGTGATTAATTGTTTAGTGAATTAAGTGTGATTATAAAAATAGAAATATTGATTAGTGATTTTCGGATTACTTAGATTAGTGTTTTGGTTATTTGAGCGGGCAAACGCCGTATGAATAATTAGGCATTAATTTAGTAATTGATATCTTGACAAAAAATTGTTTTCAATAAAAACTGTTATCCCATGTATTTAATCCATTACACAACTATGTTCTTTACCAAAATGCTAGAAAATAAGATGGAATCTTAGAGAGAGAAAGTAGAGAGAGAAACTAGATTAGAGAGAGAATGGGAAAGTTACAAGTGAAGTGAAATGTAACCAACACCCTTCACCAAGTGTGGTGAAGGGATATTTATACCCTAGCCTTCTAGTTGGCTCATGGGCTTTCTTAACGGGCCGGGCTTGGCTAAACTTGGGCTTTCACCCTTAACATGGACAACATTAGATTACAAACCAAGCCCGATGATACCCGACTAGCCTATTATATAACAAGACCTATTTGACTTAATGAGACCGATAACATTCTTGTTTGACTTAATATAATTAAGGCTAACAATCTCCCCCAATGTTGAGGTCTCTTTCTTCAAACTTCTCTGTATCACCGATGACATTGAAGATATGACGTTTAACGTTTATGCTTTGCCTTGTTATGGTCTTGTCTTGTTTGTAATGGCTTTGTTCATCCATGCTTTGTGATCTTGATTTTGAGCCTTTATCTTTTGACTTTAAATTCTTGAGATCGTTATCTTGCATCATCTCCTTGACTTGAATCATCTTGATTTGACTTCCTTGATCAACTTGTGCTCTTGACCAACATGCTCATACTTGTTAATGTTTCGTATCAAATCACCGATCAAGCGTGATATAATATGAAGAGTGTTTATATAAATTATATACCAACAATACATATTCATATCCATGTTCACATCAATGCATGACATAAACACAATCAAAACTATATAAGCAACAAAACACACAATTGCAAAAATAAATCTAGATTGATAAATGCAAGTATAAATGTAAAGAGATAAGTAAAAGGAAATGCAAACCGGACATGATGATTTATAGTGGTTCGGTCACTTTTTTTTAAACGATCAATTGTTGTCAATTCCCTCACCAACACTAACACCTTTCGGGATTAGTGATTCCTCGAAGAACCAATGCTTTTATAACTATCGATGACGAGCCACTTTCACAGGAAATTGATGCTACTTACGATATCCGGAGGGTGACATCTTATCCCTGAATGCACTTCTCAATAGTGAACTGTTAACTCCTCTTCCGAAATCTTAAAGAATTCGCCCGGAATCCAGGAAGAACTCAAAGTTAGTTGAAGCTAAAACCGTTAAATCATCAATTGATGAGCCTCCCGAGGTTGAACTCAAGGACTTGCCACCTCATTTAGAATACGCATTTTTTGAAGGCGACGACAAATTGCCCGTCATAATTGCGAAAGATTATAAAGGCTGAGGAGAAGGCAGAAAATTTCAAAAATACCAAAAAGAATCTTCTCGACATGTCTCTTGGAATCGATAACATTTACGTACCTAGAAATGTTGATTAACATCGACACGGGCGTGTAAATGAAGTTCGAACAAGAGTTTCAAACGCTTTCAAAACATGTCATTTCTAAATTTTTCTCAATGACTTATGTACATTTCAGTGCATAACTCGGTCCCGAATGTAATAGGGAAGTGTACGCTTCAGTGCGCTTACTCTAAAATAGAAGAGAAGTCTTCTATCATGTTTTTAAAATCGTTGAACACAATTTTTCAAAAAGAACTTTCAATGTCAAAATTGTCTACAATATAATTTGTGGTATTTTTCCATAAAAAGTGGTATTTGTTAAAATTGTGTGTTCAACACTCCCTTCCTCGAATAATTTTCAAAGAATTGTAGTACGTAGAATGTCATTTTATGTGAATCAATTTCTGAGGGGGAGCTTTTTAAAACAAAGCCTTTTAATGTGTCGGATACATCTCATAAATGTCAATTTTATGTATCCAAACACATTTTGTGAAATTAAAATGTGGAAACTTAATGTCAATTAATAATATACATTATTCACTAAGGCATCTCACTCCGTCTTTGACATTTTGTGGTGTCATATCAATTTTTTATTCCAATGTCAAGTTTTAATAAATATTGGTATCCCACATATACTGTTGAAGGGGAGCTATCAGAATCTGAATTCATGCAATATCATAGTATAATTTTTCTCCCCATGGAATTTTTCATGTCAAATTTTAATCAATTGGTATTTCAAATACTAAGTGTTTTATTATTTAAAATAAGGGGAGAAAATGTGATTAAAATATGTTATAGACGAATGTGATCTTTAAGACTCTAAGTGCAACTCTTTCCTTCATGTGCTAAACAATTTCGAATCTCGGAGCACATGTGTAGGGGGAGTATTTGAAAATAACAATGTCAGAAAATGGTTTTATGGTTCGATCTCATACCTAACAACCTATTAATTTCACGACGATTCTGAAGTCATAAGGTGGTTAGGTTAGGAATAAGTCCTACGATCCAACCAGAACCAGAGGGATCTACCCAAGGACAATCCATAGTTAGAAATAGCAGTCCTTAGGTATGATTAGAGAAGAATGAGTATAAGGGAAAAATGCCAACTAAGATTGAGCTAACACTGGAACAATCACAACAAGGTGTTAGTAATGACGTCTTGGTAAGCATTGAAGGGGTTAAAGAATGAAAAAGAAATGTATGGATAAAGGGTGAAAAGAAAGAAGCCCTCCTTACACCTTAGGCAGAAACCGGGTCAATACATAATCTATCAAAATCACAAAGATGATTGTTGATATTGAAGACGACATCATGGACCCAGTGATGCAATGCACAACCCTTCCCAGCCATTCGGGTTTCTCTCAAAAGAAACTTGTCTCATTTGTCACGGAGATACACACGTTATCTATTGACATCTCACTCCGAGATTGTTAGCACGAAATGGAAAAGTGTAAAAAGACGAAGCCAAATCGAAGCCAAACAGTCAAAGTCAAAGTCATAAGGAAGTCAAAAGCAGAAGAAATATAACTTGAGGGACAAAAATTGCCAATTCCTAAAGTTATATTATAAAGGAAACAAAGACAAGGGCTGAATTTGCAATTTAGTTAAAATATAAGTAGAGGGGGCATTTCTGCCAACCCCTCTTACTTGTATTACAAAGGGACTAAGTTTGCAATTCGAGTTATAAGGTTGAGGGGGCATTTCTGCCAAACCCTCAACCTTGTATTACCAAAAGGACGAAAAATGCAAAACCACTAATAACCTTTGAGGGCCAATCCTGCCACTTCTCTAATGTTATATCACCACAAGGACCATAATTGCAATAAGTAATAATGAGTTGAGGGGCTGTTTGTGTACAACCACCAAACCCTACCCTGCTTATCCCCATCCCTTTTTATAAAAACCCTTTCCCGCCATTCCCAAAACCCAAGTACTGTACATCTTTTACCTTTCCATCCTTTTACCCTGCAACCCCAATATCACCAATGGATAAAACCTTTCCCCCCCTCCATCACATGAAGCCACGCCAAGCTGGCAATCCAGCTCAAATGGGTGTCGAATACAATCAAAGGGTTGAGATCAAAGGTTTGGAAACCAAGGAAATTGAAGGGTGAAGATTGGCTTAGTTTTTCTCTCAGCAAACAAACACAACTAACACAAAGCTTGGAAGACCACAGCTTGTATAAAAAGAGAGAGAAGAGGGGAGGAAAAACATGTTGAATTTTATTTTTTTATTTATGTTTTTTACCCAATGTCTTTAAAATTCTGTTGTTTTTAACTTTGAAGCCTTGTAAACTTTTTCTGATTGAACAAAATTTAAGTTTATGCAAAATTTGTCATTCTTTTTTTTTCACTGCTTAATTGGTTCATGCTTGTGTCATTGCTCAAAGTCTGTTTAATTTAGCTTTCTAATGCTTATTGTGATTGGTGATCACCTAGTTAGTAAGAATTCTTGGCTTAATTCAGTGTTTTTATAGTTTAAAATATGCCAAACCCTTTTAAGGGGGTGTTTAGGTCAAGAGTGTAAAGTGGGTAAAAACCCAGTTTGGGTCACTTGGTCTCTTTTGGCCACCTTTATTAAGCTGTTTTTAAGAGATTTCTCCAAGATTTTAAGTTCAAAAGTTGTAACCCAAGTTTTTCCATATGGCACCATCGAGTTATCCCAAAACTCCGGGCCAAACTTCAAAGTGAATGGTCATTGTTTGAAACACTATTTTGGAGGGGACATACCAACCGAGGTTGTCCCAGATCTCCAAACCTTCCCCAAGGATAATTGAATTCGGGGAATCGGGTCAAGCGTAGCGACCTTAAACAAGCGCTTCGTGGGAGGCACCCCATGCTTATCAGTAGTAGTAATGAATAAGTGTTTTTGTGTGAGGAGGCTTTCATCTTCCATTACCCATGTTTTGTCCATGTTTTGTGTGCTTTGTGTTGTATGTCCAGGATTTCCCGGATTGTGAAGACTCTCGTGCTCTCAGTTTTATCTTTCATTCACAAGAGTTTCGCATCCTCAGCTTCATTTTGGGAATCCAGTATCCAAATCTAATCGACTAACGTTTTATCTTTTGGCACACTTCATAAACCGCCTTAGATTTACGTAGGTACCCATTTTAAAACATCGAGGACGATGTTTAGTTCTAGTATGGGGGGGATCTTCGATTTGATTGTTGCTTGCTGCCGTTGTTGTCACGTAATCCCGTTTTTACCACCAAAATTTTTGCAAAAATACCAAAAAAATGAAAAAATGAAAAAATTTAAAAAAACTTCAAAAATAAAATAAGTGTTTTGTCACAGTTTTGATTTTCCTAATGGGTAGGTGTTAGGATCACATAAATGGACCCGAACAAAGAAGCTTCGGTCACTTGAAGATACAAGACAAAAGTCTAGCTCGTTAGTTGGTT